>OLKM01001396.1:23866-48866 GCA_900291075.1 Melanogrammus aeglefinus | reverse complement strand
GATAATAAAATGGTTTGGCAGTTACAGAATTATTGCTGCTGATAACCTTTTCCCCAACCTCTTTTTTGTGGGGTTCAGAAGCGCCTTTAAAAAAAAATAAAAGTAAAATTATTAAAATATTAAATATATTATATTAAAACATATCATCAGACACACACACACGTGCGGGCCGGTTCTTATCAAACTACTGCATGACTTTCCCCATGTTTTCCTTTTGAGTCCTTGAATCATCTCAAACATATTTTATGAAGGCAAACAACTACTTGTTTGTGCTCATGCAACGTTGCCACGCCTGAGAGCTTCAGGGGCTGGAGAGAACAAGAGGCAGTTTGACTATCTAAAGGCTAGCAAAAGCAGGAAGTGCTTACCGTTTATTTTTCTTGTTTAATCGTTCAACCCACCGAAACTTCTATGACAGATCTTGCTTGTTCCAAACAGGAGGTACACTGTTATTTATGGCTTTATATCTGATAATCAATAACGTGTTAACAAGTGCCATCGGCCCACTGCACACGATTTCAATTTGTAAAGGATTTCCTTAAAATAGCATGGAAATAGCATAATTGGTGGCTTATATGTGTATAGAAATATATGAATATACATTTATTCTTATAAGCAAGGCATGCCATGCCCTGTGCAATGATGAGCAAACCACCAACCATTTCAAGAGATAGATTCAATGTTTGACTTTCATGACCTAGAAGTCAGCGATGAAGAGGCCAATTGCATGAAATGTTGTTTGTGAGAGGCCGAGAGTTATCTTGACAGGCGTTGCCATAAGTGGGCTGCTTAGGCTTATATGTGCCAGTGTGACATTCCCTCATGCAAAACTCATAGTGAAAAAAGGGGAAATTTGTCCCTGCAACAAATTGACACTCCATGTTTTTCAGAACCCGGCCAACAAACGTGCTGAAAAACGCATCGTCTCTGAGCTGTTTTACGCCGATGTGATAGAAAAACACAGGGGTGGACATAAAATGGCGGCCAACGTGGAAGACCAGAGTCATCCAAAAAAAATATAAGTTCTGGCTTTGAAATGGCTGCACGCGGCGCACGCACAGGCAGCGCACGGCACGCACCGCACACGCACACGCAACAGCGCACACGCAACACCGCACACGCACACGCACACACATACATCAACACACACACACAACACAACACTCAATTCGGCGCATGGGATGTCCACGTGGCGGATCATCGCATTGTTACAACTCATCCTTTCTCGATCTTGATGAAGGAGTAAATCAGGGAGTTGGATCCCGTCGGTGCCATGGTCGCCTCGCCGTGTTTATGCAGCTTGGCCCGGATATTTGCGGGTTCACCTCGTTGTGGGTGTCCCTTATGTGCGCTCACCATCATGCTGTAACATGCCCACCCTGGAGTCGGGCGGACCGCGCGGACGCGCCCTGGCTTGAGGGTGATGATCGCGCTTGTGCATGTCGTCATCCTCGGCGCGGCCCCAGGCGCCCATGTAGTTATTGGGAAGCGGTTGATTTGCCCATTGTACTGCTTCCCTGCTGAGCGGCTCACACCACGCCGACCAAAGTAGGTTTGTGATGGGCATCTGGAAGCCCAACCTCTGTCCCATGGCCACCGGCCCATGTGTCGGCGGGCTCGGCCGTCGGCAACAGCGGTAACAGGTTTGCCGGTCGTCCGCATGGGCACCAGGTCCACGCGGTCGGAGAAGACGAAGCTAGCTCGTAGGCGTAGACTCCGATTGAGGGACTCCACGTTAGCCCACACATTGAGCAGGTTCTTGGCGCGGGTTGAAGGTGCCCTCGGGCCGTGCTGGGTTGATTGACGTACACGCCGTAGTCCACCTGCTGCCGCGCTTGAGGATGGGGTGCAAGGTAGTAGATAGAGCCAGTGCTTCAGGTGGTCCTTGCGGTTGCGGTAGGGGATGATGACGGCCACCTGGGAGTGTGAGGAGATAGTAGTGGTGGTGGAAGGTAGTGATTAAAAAGGACTTTGAACGAGAATGTATGAAGAGAAACTGAAGATAAATAAGGCTTCTCTTTGGAGGGGAAATATGCTGTAAAAGGGCCCTGGGTACACTATGACATTGGAATGGGAGTTGTTTGATATAATGCAGAATAAATATTGCCTTCCAAAATATGAATGTCATTTGTTCTAAATGTAACTTAGACTTTCATTTTAAGATTCACCACATCATTGTGAACCATAGATGATATTGTACTTTTATAATGATCTGAAAGAGATCATCATTTTAAAACAGCTACAAAGAAAACCAAGAACCAGCCCATGAGCATGTGCGTGTTTGATTGCTTTACTTAATAAGTGGATTTTTACCATGAACATAATGTGGTCACTGGAATTAGGGGTATGAGTGCTTTCAGACCCCTGAACGTGCAAACGTGAAGCAGGGCCAGGCAGCAGGCAGGTCGTTGCTCCATGTTTACATATCCGGCCTATTAATTTTAGTTTGGGTGCAGCTGCCAGCCAACCCACTCCCGGGCACTATTCAAATACAGTATATAGCCTAGATATTTCCCTACACATCTAACTAAAGGTCTGAGAGTCAGTTTGACCTCACCTAGCAGTGGACATGCCATGACCATGACCATGACCATGAGAGACCAGTACACATTGTTAATCACATTCTGCTGATTAGGAACAACGGCCTAACATGGAGGAATCATCATACTTGCCTCACCCATCGAAGGAAAACGCTACTTGTTATTTCTGTGCCCTTAACACATCGTGTAGGCCTATATGTTATCACATCACGCTTGTCCAGAAGTAGTAGGTGGCTGTGTTAAGTTTATCAAGACCACCACTTCACATGGACTTGGCTTGGCAGCAGCAGCAAGAAGCACTGTGTGTACGCACACCCACATGTCAACGGTCATTGATACACAGAATTAAGAACCCCAACTATAGGCCTACTGCGGCGGATTGTCAACATTAATGCCATGTGGCTTCAGGCCTACTGTATTATACTTTTAACTAAATTTCATGTTACCCCGTTACATACTAACCTGTCTCAACAGCTGGAACAACTTTAACATTAATTAATTACCAAAACAATTATAATAATAATAATAATAATAATACATAAATTATATTATTTTTTATACATGCAAGAACCAACAGTGTAGAGGTGTAAAAGACACAACCGTAGTGCCATTTCGGGCCTTTACCTTATGCCGAGAGATGCAATCCAGTGGCTTGTATCGACCTCCCTCCTGAAGATTGTCCCTACTCACTTTCCGGACGTCGCTCATTGACCGGCTCCACTCGAACTCTATCCTGAGTGGACCCTCTCAGCCCAGGTTGGTGGTAGGGGGAACAAGGGAGGCAATGGAGGAGCTGCCGTTGAAACCTCGAGATTAATTGACTCTTTCTGTTCTTCAGGTATCATACTCTGTCACAGGGCTTGGTTCAGCTGAATCGGTCATGTGTATGCCGGAGAGTGATCGTTATTCAGCCAAACTGCAACCCTAAACGACGAAGCCAAAAACACGACGATGAGGAAGATTCTTAAAAGTGTGTTCATCTTGGCGCGAAAATAAATTAGACATCTAAATAAAAAATAGAAAGAGGAATTGGGACAACTATCACGGCAGTCAGCCAACTTGTTTTTGGGCTTCCTGTCCTCCTGATCACCTGGCATATGCCTGACGCCCACCGCATAGTCACCGGACAGGTTTTCAACTCTCGTAACAATTGGTTGCGGCGGTTTGACATTTCTTCAGGCGAAGTGTTGTCAATGTAAAAGATCGCAAGCGAAATATTTAACTTTTTGATGAATAGTTCACATCATCGCTTTCGCCCCATGGAAATAACAGGTGCGGCTTTTCACAAGAAACCAATATAGAAATTGCCAAATGTCATTGTTAGTGTTCATACTGTGATTCATACCCATACTTTGTGATAACGATACGTAGTTTCATTGTCCCAAACCACGACCAGAATCCAAATCTCTACTTCCTTGTATATTCTCTCGTATAGCGCCATCTACTGGTTGCAGACGGACCCGCACGTTACTGTGGACGGCTGGAACGATGCTCTCTTCTGATCGGTCTCCTGCTGGCAAGGCAAGTCCTCACACCCAGACGAAAGGGAAATCAGCTGTTTTAAAATCTGCTCATCATCATCAAATACCTCCTATTTCTAATAATTATTTTAATCATCTAAGGCCCGAAAAAAAACAGTGGTGGGCTTTAAGCACAAGTTGAAATCTGCTTAATTGTTTAAAGGCTTGAGATGATAACACAACATAGATACATTATTCTACTATTCAAATAAATGGAACACACACACACACACACACACACACACACACACACACACACACACACACACACACACACACACACACACACACACACACACACACACACACACACTTGATTCATTTATTTGGAATGACCAATACTACAACACCATAGCATCCAAATATTAATAAAGAGCCTATTATGTCCAAAACAACACAAACACTTTGCAGGTAACCACAACCAAGTGAATCACTAGAGATACATGTATAGTTCAAGTTGTATCATGTACAGGTCAAAGCAACAACCCACTTCCAGAAACACAATGGTTTTTAAAAAAGATCGTCAACAACAACAATGTCAGGAGAATTTGGAGAGTCGCTAAGAACACCTTCCAGGGAGTTATCATTTAAATGTCTAAACCAGTGAATTTGTATTTTTTCGTTTATATGTATTGTGCTTAATCCATGTACTTTGTGTAGTTCATTCACTGTAATGTCAACAATGCGATCGTGACGGGCAATGTATAGTCCTTTAAATGTCTGGCATCCGCTCAATATGTGCGCTGTTGATTTCAATAGTTTTTTTAATGTAATACGCAGAATGGCTCATGACGGTTTGAAAACCATAGTGAAAGGTTATATTGAGTCGGGAGTGCTTGCAGTCTTGCTTTGATTGCAAAATTTAGAATGCCTGCGTTAACAGCTGGATTTTGGAGCGCCGAATGTGAAACTGCTGGGCCCGCGCACTGTAGGCATTCGAGTTTACCCTGTAGGCGCAGGTTCACCCAGTAATCACGCTGTTGTGAGTGAAGGTGTTGTAGGATTTCATATCTGTATGTCCGGCTGTCCAGCGTTTTGCTGGAATTGTCATGATGTAGAGTCGCTTCCGCATGCACATTTAAATCCATGACTAACTCCTCGCTGACGCTTACCTGGTCTCTGGTTGTGTGTATCCAATTTAGCTGCATGGTATTGTCATTACACAAATCATTCAGATCAGGCCAATCTGGGCTGACTCCCAATCCTTTGGCCCTGGTGTCCAGCTTCCCGCTGGGTTTCTTTCTGAAGGAAACTTGGTTCTCCACGAGAGGCAAGGGGGATCTTGCGTTTGCGTAAGTCCAGCAACAATGAGCCCCAGGCCGTTGCTCGAACTGTCATTTTGAAAAAATAATACTCCTTGTCGTGGTTGTGTTAAGATGTATCAATTTCCTCACCAGCTGTACCGTCTTATTGTTCAGTTCTTTCAAAGTTTTTTTTGGCGATGTGCACATTGGGAAATAGGTGTTGGAATTTGGAGAAAGGCTATGTCCCGGACTGCCTGAAGTTTCATACGGGAATACGCAGAATATTTGTTGCAGGTGTCTCTACCTGTTCTTGCCATTCACCTGCAACATTAAACTTAGGACCGAGATAGCTGTAAGTTTCGTGCCTTTCGTAGACACGAATCTCGCTGCCAGCTATTGAAAATGAGGCAGGGTGGTCATTCTTGGCCCTATACCATCTGTTGCCACCTCTGCGCCGTTCACACAGCACAGCACACTTGCTGCTCTTGACCTCAAGCCCAGACCATTGCAGTAAGCGGTCAATGTGTGACAGCATGTTTGTAATCACGTTCTCGGAGAGAGGTTCGGAGATGTACTGCCGAGCTGGGCGAGGAGGCATATCCATTTCAGCCAATGGTTTAGAGCCACTATGAAATTGCACTCCATGGGCGCGCACACACACACACACACACACACACACACACACACACACACACACACACACACACACACACACACACACACACACACACACACACACACACACACACACACACACACACACACACACACACACACACACACACACACACAGGATGAGTGAGACATTCAGAAACTTTGTCTTATGTAGGCCTACCTCCACAGCACCCGCAAGTAAACCTTCTCCATCAACACCAACCGGAGATGGTTTTAATTTAATTTGGACTTGTATATACAGGATGAGTGAGACATTCAGAAACTTTGTCTTATGTAGGCCTACCTCCACAGCACCCGCAAGTAAACCTTCATCAACACCAACCGGAGATGGTTTAATTTAATTTGGACTTGTATATTATGGGCTACAAACCACTGTTAAACTCTTCGGGAGGTCATCGGATGAACAATGGGTGATCTACCTCGCTGAAACATTAGCAATGTTTGCCTTCCACATTGGCCTGATTTGTGTATCGTAAAATTTAACTTTGCCTCTCAATACTTTTTATATTGGTGGTCTTTTTTTTTACGTTATTTCGAATCGATATCTAATCATGAAATGTCAACAGTCTCTCACACGGTCTTGCTCGATTTTTTTCTAACCATATCTCGCTTCTTTAATTTAATTATAACAACCAGTAGATGGTGCTAGGATATCACAAATGGGGAATGTCTCCCATGAACTGCGTGTGTTTGCGTGCGTGAGAGACAGGCATGGGTTTTATGTTTTTGCATCAAGGCTTCAATCACACTTTTAAAGAAGAGAGTTTCCGTTTAAAGGGAAACCTGATCTAGCTGCCTTTGGAGGACAGAGTGGCTGTTATCCATTTGAAGATGCCAGACATCTTTTTTTATATATCGTTTGCCACCACCACCAGCACCTATATTCTACACAGAGGTCATACCCAAGACCTATAGACATGGATCCAGTTTACACGCCAGGGGGATACTCAGCATGCTTTCTTTGGAAAACCGTTGCACTGACATGCATGAAAGACATTCTCCGCCACGTCATCTGCATAAAACCAAACACCATTCCTCCAGCTGAACTTATACAGTATATGATGCCTAAAAACGGCAATAGAATAAAAGAATAAAAAGGGTTTGGACAAAAAGTGGCTCCTTCATTATCATTCACACAGCAAGCACAGACACACATGTTTTATGTACCATATAGCATAAGATATATTGTTACCCTTTATACATCTGAAGATTTATTTGGCATTGAAATGAAGACAGATGGGAGTAAAACACACACACACAAACCACAACTCTTAAAACAGCCCTGGCTAGGTACAGAGTACTCAGCAGTTTAGTGAAACATGATTCACGTGTGTGTGTGTGTGTGTGTGTGTGTGTGTGTGTGTGTGTGTGTGTGTGTGTGTGTGTGTGTGTGTGTGTGTGTGTGTGTGTGTGTGTGTGGTGTGTGTGTGTGTGTGTGTGTGTGTGTGTGTGTGTGTGTGTGGGGATGAGTGGTCTCAGCTGTGCGGGACACACAGCAATGACAGCCAATCAGGGCTAATTTAGAATCAGAGTGGTTTTGACGGCTCCATGGTCAGCCCAAGGGGAACAAAGTCATTTGTGTGTGTTTGTGTGTGTGTGTGTGTGTGAGTGTGTGTGTGGAGGTCTTTGTGTGTGTGTGTGTGTGTGCCTACTAACCTTTCCTTTATACTCCACCTGCTTCTCATTGCCAGAGTGTATGCCACCAAATTCAGTCATTCTGACATATTCAGCATTTCCCTTTTCAAGAGCAAATTGTGAAAATAAAAACATGAACTTATTTTTATTGTGAGGCATAATTAACTCTTGTAGATAATAGTTATCTCTGCCTATCTCTCCCTTTCCAATCATCTGTCTCTCTGTCTCTCGCTCTGTCTCTTGCACTCTTTGTTTCCTCCTTTCATCTCCTCAACAGATTAGGCTTCTGATTTATTCTGTCTCTGTCTCTGTCTCCGTCTCTCTCTCCTACTTAAACATGATTTTGACACCATTCTCTGCTATTGCACTATAAACCTTTATGCTGTTGCCCTGTGCAATAACTGTCATAATGATCCACTACATTATCTGAATAATTCAAATGATTCCCTCCAACACGTACACAGCTAGAATCCAATGATCCTTTGTCTCTTCTGCCCTTTCACCACTCTATGCCGTGATTAACTCTCTCAGCCTTTACCACTCTTTTCTTTGGTCAATTACCGTACAGTCTATTGCAAGTAACTGAATACAAACTGCCAGGCGATGGGGGTTATTCAGTATCAAAGTACAAAAATAAATAAAAACAATAATAAAAAAACTGCTCTCTCTGTCACCGGTTCCACTCAAGCCTGCTCTTGATGCCGGCCCACTTGTGTTCATTGACACTTTCGAAGCCTCTGTCGGCGGCGGCGGTTCAACTGCGATCGCGGAGCACCTGACACCCGAGTCGAGTTCCCCCGCCAAACGCCATCACTACTGACGTTCATTAACCCTATTCCTGCGTCTCGGTGCACAGAGAAGAGGTACCCCCCCCCCCCCCCCCCCCCACACACACACACACACACACTTCCCATCCTCAGCGAGCACCCCTCTAGTCCTCCCCCCTAGCCATTCCTCCGCGGCCTTGTCCTCGACGCGGCCACGACGGTAACTTCCGTTCCTGCGGTGTGCCGGTGGCTGAGGGCTGTCCCCCTGCTCTGCATGTGTGACATGAGCTTGAGCGTCCCCCGGATTGGCCCCCGGGGGCCCCCTGTGTCAAGTTTTTAGGAAAGGGAAAGGAAGGCATTCATTAAGGGCCTGCTGGCAGGCTTCAGCCCCCCCCCCCCCACAACCCCGTCACCCACCCCAATCCGGCTGTCGTCTCCCATCCCTGGTTTGTGGGTCGGTGGCTTTGCATAGGGCAGCTCATCTCGGCGCTTGTTTCAAAGTGCTCAGATGCAAAAATCTCCGTGAACCCTCTTCTTCCGCGTATGGACTCTCACACTCAGGATGCATTTATTTGCAAAAGTGCCCCATGCAAAACCTATGTATAAAAATGCAGTATAAACAGTATGTGGTAAATACACTGTGTGGCCTGTTTGGTCAACAGCATTCATTTATTGGGGAAGAATTTTACATGTTGTACTCATGAAGGGTTGGTTTGAAGAATAACCCCCCACACGGACACACGCACACACACACACACACACACACACACACACACACACACACACACACACACACACACACACACACACACACACACACACACACACACACACACACACACACACACACACACACACACACACACACACACACACACACACACAGCTCCTTTTCCAATGATGACAGTAGCCTTGTACTGGCCTTTATTGTGTAATGTGCCAGTAGGTATTTTGTCATCAATGTCATTGCTTTTTCGTTGTTGTACACTAATTTGTACACTAATTCACACATAATTATCTATTTTATATTCCATTTCTGCTAATTCCATTCCGCAAGATTCCACTCAATTCCACACACTGGCGCTTTAAGAATCTGATTGAGTTCACTTGTTTAGACTTTCAAGTAAAGTAAGTCATATTCTCCTTTAATACTTCCTTATGTATGAGCCATATGTGTTTGACCTCCTATGTACTAAAATAGTCCAGGCCTTGAGTCAAATTCTTTTTATAATCTATGGTGCATGCAAATACTCACACACACACACACACACACACACACACACACACACACACACACACACACACACACACACACACACACACACACACACACACACACACACACACACACACACACACACACACACACACACACACAAATGCAAATGCTCGTGTGCACGCTCGCACACAGACACACATAGGCCTTCATACAATCAAAGAAAACCTTCTCTGAGGAGCTTGCCACCTTTTCCTCTGCACTGAATTAATTTCTCATAATTAATGAAAACTGTGCTGCCGATTTTAAAACAGAGTGACAATTTTTGATGAGTTGTCGCGCTACTCAACTACGAACCCCCCCCCCCCTCTCCTTCGTCTCCTTCAGCTGTTTCTTCCTCTCCCTCTTCCTCTTCCTCTCCCCCCCTTTACTTCCTCTTGACACGTGTCACATTTTTGGGATCCCGCTCTCCAGGGATAAATGCCAGATTACATGGTGTAGTATTTTTATCCGTGGTACATTAACCGGCAGAGCTTACAGCATCAAAGCCTGCAAGAGATCACACACACACGCACATCCACACTCACACACACATGCACATAGGCAGATACATGCACACACACACACACACACACACACACACACACACACACACACACACACACACACACACACACACACACACACACACACACACACACACACACACACACACACACACACACACACACACACACACACACAGATGTATGCATCAGGAGTGAAACGAAGGCTAGTTTAATGTGCCGCCCTTTGATCTGTTCCTCTCCCACTATCGTAATTACCCTTGTGACATGCACAGATGCACACACGCACGCACGCACACACACACGTCTTCAATAAGTGTGAACGAGGAGAAATGAATACGTCGAGCAAAAAAATCATGTTGAGATGGTGGCGGATATGATGGGTTGATGGGAAAGGTTTCTACCCAAACCCGGAAAAATTAAGAGCCACACTAATCATGGCAGAATAGTAGCATGATGAGACACAGCATGAGAAATATTACCTTATTTCCTCCTATCATGGATGTTATTTATTCACTTTACAACCAAACACGGGGCTTGTTAATGGACCCTTATCACAGACATGTCATCGTACAGCAAACAAAAGTGCCACTCATAACCCTTATTATGGTTCTGCTCGTGTAATGTACCAGAGCACAGGCAGGTGACTAACCTTCACTAGTTTAGTTTACTAGATGTCTCCTGGTACAGGAACATTGGCAGAGCCTTAATCAGTGTGACAAAGAACACCTGCGCTTGTGCTCAACATTGCCTCAGTGCAAAAGAAGTGTGTTGTAGGGTTGGAATGATGGCAGCCCCGCTCTGTGTCAGAAGACGTCTTGCCACTGCCGTCTGTGAGGTGAATTCTTTATGGACGTGCGCGTTGCCCACAGGCCAGTCACGCCTCGTGGTCTGGTGATCAATTCAGTGGCGCTTCAGCCTACAACACATCCCATCCTCCACCACACAGCTGACCGAGCAGACAGTTATATTGGATTTATTGGATATCGCGGTGACGTAGCAATCGGGGAACAGAACATGTTTTATTAAATGAGAAGATCGTGTATGCGTTTAATGAGATTGAAACCATGGTCTGGTGATCCTTAATGACTGTGACCGCACAGTGTATTTTGCACCCTGGCCATGTTTACATTCTGAGTGTGTGATATTAACTTCCAAGGATGTCCGACAAAAAAATTGAATACATGAGTTTAGTTTCTTCAGTCAACAACTCCCCACCTGGGGTTGCCATGACGAGGCAGCCCAGCTCATCATTATAGGGTGAGGGGAGATATCCAGAATGGGACGCCAACCACCCACTTCTCATCATTCAAACACCAGGTGGAGAGAGATGATGGTTGGGCTCTTTCTAACAGGTGAGAGTGGAGGCCTGCAGGAAACACACACATGTGAGGGACAGACATACGGACGCACGGACGGACATAAGAGGTGGGATACAGGAGAGCGAGGTTAAAAAAGACGGCGGAGAAGACAGACCGGTGAGAGGCAAAAAATGAGTTCAGTGTCTGCTCTGGTGTCCTCTGTGGAAGAGGGATGGAGAGAAACTGGAGAAACTCTCTCTTTCCCTCTCTTTGTCTTTCCCTCTCCCTATCTCCATTTCTATCTCTTTCCCCCTCTGTCTCTCTCCATCACTCTCTCACTCTCTTTCCCCCTGTTCCTCTATCACTTTCCCTCTCTATCCCTCTGTGTGTCTCCCCCTCTTTTCCTCTCTACCCCTATCTATCTATCTATCTATCTATCTATCTATCTATCTATCTATCTATCTATCTATCTATCTATCTATCTATCTATCTATCTATCTATCTATCTATCTATCTATCTATCTATCTATCTATCTATCTATCTATCTATCTATCTATCTATCTATCTGTCTCTCACTCTTTCTCTCCATCTGTTGCATCCCTCCTTCAAGTGCTTACAGTTTGATTGACATTCGGAGGCCACCTCCCCCGGGCAAGGGCAGGTTGCGGCTACTCGATGGTTTGGAGGCCGCTTGCCTTGTTGACCTCCTCAGGGGTGGGGTGGGGGGGGGGGGGGGGGGGGGGGGGGGGGGGGGGGGTGGTCGATTGGAGAGACTCGCTGGCCTTACTTTATGAGGTCACTCCGGAGAGCCCCGGAGAGAGCATGCACGTGCGTGACCATGTGGATGTGTTGCATGAGAGAGAGAGACTTTGTGTGTGTGTGTGTGTGTGTGTGTGTGTGTGTGTGTGTGTGTGTGTGTGTGTGTGTGTGTGTGTGTGTGTGTGTGTGTGTGTGTGTGTGTGTGTGTGTGTGTGTGTGTGTGTGTGTGTGTGTGTGTGTGTGTGTGTGTGTGTGGGCGTGTGCTTGCTTGCGTGCGTGCGTGTGTGTGTTCCTGTGTTTAGCCTGGGTCGAGACACTCGAGGGAGTGGGATGAGTGAGGCGGTGGAGGGGCTGGAAGGGCCCTTCAGACATCACGGTTTAGCAGAAATCAATAAGGATCTATTTATTGAGTGGCTCACACCTCGACCGTGGCTCATCCAATATTGATACGGCTGATAAAAAAAACCACCAGTGGGGTGCAACTGTGCCTGCTGTGCCCACCCTGTTGACTGTCTGTGTGTACGCGCATACTTTTTTTTACATATTCATGCAGCATTGGGCTACATTCAGCATTGGGCAGTGTGTGTGAGTATGTGTGTGTCCATGCGCAGGGGAGTGTGTTTTCACCTACAGGTGGCTAAGTGGCTCCCTGATGAGCTCGTAACCCCTGGGAGTGAACTCCAATCTTCTCACGTGACCTTTCACCCCCCACCCCCCCACCCCACCCCCCCCCTCCCCCCCACACCACCCCCCTCTGCACCCAGTCACTCAGAGGGAGGCGGGGCCCGCTGACAGATCCAATATATCCCTCCAGACATCAGCTCCGCTGCCGGCTTCCATTTCCATCACGGAAACATTCCTCAGGAGCGCTCCGGAGCGTTTAGCAACATCTTGCTAATATTACTGCGATTAAACGTGTGTTTTCAGAGAGCCCAAAATCAAGTTTGAAGCTCAAACTCTTTGTATAGGAAAATGTTCACAGCGATTAAACCTCTTCATTGATTAAATTTTAAATTAAAGTTTGTCAACACTGATGCCCCTTGAAGTGTAAACTCTAGAAAATGAGGAAGTCATATTCATCATTATTTTCTAAAAACCCATCCACAGCCACGTAGTCTCTCAACCCGTCCTCCTGTAGCCGATTAAGTTGTTGTTTGGGTACACGATGGTTGGCTGTGTTTGGAGAAGTTGGGGTGTTAGTGTCTCACGTGTCTCCCTTTCTCTGTGTGGGGCACCTTTCTCCCACTGGGGGTCTCTGACAAGAGACGACTGAGGGGCTTACCCCACACTGAGAGTGCCTCTCTTCTTTTAATCTCTCTCTCTCTCTCTCTCTCTCTCTCTCTCTCTCTCTCTCTCTCTCTCTCTCTCTCTCTCTCTCTCTCTCTCTCTCTCTCTCTCTCTCTCTCTCTCTCTCGCTCATATCATCTCAATTTCCGTAATAATTCATAATCTCCCTCGTTAATACTGATGTGTTTTTTTGAGGGGGGTGGGGTGGAGACGGGGGGCCGCCCTGCTGTGTTTTTGGTCAGGCGGGAGGGCTCATTGCGCTCATTGCGCTGCTGACGTGACGGTTTCAGCCCCGGCCTTGGGAGTCACCTGTCCAATTAAAAGGCTGACGGGAACCATCGTCATCCCGCCCGACGGCTCTCAGGGTGCGAGGGAAGAGGTTTAGGCAAACACCCGCGAACACGTCCGCTCTCATAAGGGGGCTTTCTTGCCACTTCCTGACAAACCTTTTTTGTCCAAATCCAGGTTTAAGTGTGTCGCAATTGAAGGCCCCCTGAGGGGAGATGGTTGTCACCCAAAGGACAAATTATATAATTTTGCATTTAGCTCATGCCAAAGTTAAGCGTCTAAAATCATAGGTTGCGTAGGATTTCACTTTTTCTTTTCATGCATACGCTTCAAGACTTTTTTTTTCATATGTTTACAGCCGATTGGCTGAAAGAGAGAGAGATTCAATATATTAAATTCCAGAGGAGATTAACAGTTCAATCGTGGAGCCCGGTGTTTCACCGCTGTACCGAGTGCAACAGATCACACGCAGACACATTGTCAATGACAACAGGAACAGCACTATAAGTTGTATGGATTCCAACATGTGAACAGGGTTTAAAAACACAGTGAACCAAATGCCTCCTTCAACCACAGTTCCCGGTATATTACCGGGATAACCTTTCAGGCACTGCTAGTCATTTTCCCTATTCACACAAGCAAGTACGTTCTGGAACATTTTCATCTTGTGCCCTTTCACAGATGGTATTACAACCCCGGAATAGATGGGGCTAAGGGACAGTCAGTCCAGGTGACGGCGGTTATGAAACCCATATGGAGGCCAACTGCCATAAACCTTGCGGAAAGGGGACGTAAATGCTCTGGAACATTACAGGGAAAGAGTTCACTTGTGAAATTGGCTTTATTACCAACACCATTTGAAGGCCAAGCTAAATCTTCCTGTGATGACGGATTTTGATGAAGTGTTTTGTATCGGCAACATGAAATTCGTGTTTCGCTTCTTCTATCTTTGCAATGGTTGGAGGCAATATCTGCATATTATCCAATATTCTCTTTAGCGGAACAGTCAAATGGTATGTTGTGTGGTGACGCCTTGGAAATTATTTACCTGTCATGGTTGATGTACAGAGAAAGAAAGAAATGAAAGAAAATAAGCCATGACTTCAGGGTTTTTTAGTTACTGCATTACTGGCAAATGTGAACTGTGTATGTTTTTTTTTTTTTTAAAGCCAGCCAAAAGAATATTACCACCACAAAGGGCAAGCAGACCAATAACTGCCCCTTGGATCAAACCGATTATAAATCTCTATTTCTGACCATGATTGTGGATCATTGTACTTGATGATCACACAGAAAAAAGCCTTAATCTTTCAGAATTTAAGTTGTAGCTTTTAGTTTAGCCTTAGTTTCCAATGTGTTACAACAAAACAGACAGACATACATACATGAGAGTACCTGTAGGCATCCCTTGGCACGCTGCCATTCACTGCAGGGCGCTTTAGATGAAAGAGTCTACTAAATAAAGGTGTGTTTGTGACAGGAAGTGTGAAATCCTCCATGTCGCATATTTGCATAGAAATTGAATATGTAAATCGGTATTAACTCAAATTTTCTAAGGTAAACATATAAGATATTGCAAAACGCTGCCAATATCAGTCAAGTCAGGTCATCCTGACATAACAGGAATGACTCGCTTGTTCTCCCGTGTGTCACATTAACATCCGCCTTGTGAAATCTGCCTCATTCCTTTTTCTGGAGTGTAGATGCCTCTCATGTACAGGGGGGGGGGGGGGGGGAGTAAAAAATAGACAAATCTTTGCAATGTGTTCATAATGTCATCTTGGAATCATTTACAGTAAATGTAACGTGGGAGGCCATGAGTGGGTTTTTTTTACTCAGAAAAACCGTCAACTCTTGAACCAGAGCCCATGTAAACGACGGCCCACAGCAGTCAGGTTTCTGCCTAGAAATGTGTCGATCCAAGTGCAGGGGTTTGAATATCGGGAGGGAGCTGCCCCATGTTAACAAAAACACAGAGCCTCTCTTTCGTTGAAAGCAATGTGAATGAGGCGTAAGAAAAAACCAAAAAAATGCATCTGCCTTTTTAGTTCCTTAAAAGCAACAACGAGACATCTACAAAAGGCTATTTAAGGGCGACGCCTGCACTTTAAATTATATATATATAAAAGCCGACATCACCCCCCCCCCCCACCACCACCCTACAATACATCTCAATAAACTGTGTCCCCTATCGGCTTCATAAAAATGTTGAACAGCGCTCCTCCTTGTGTCCCGGGCCTTGTTCTCAATTAAACTCTATCACCCGCAGCACAATAAATGGGTTCCTACCAATCTGGCTTTTCATTAGGCCAACTTCTCTCTATCTGCTAGATTGCTTCCGTGGCATACATTTTATTCTCTGTCTTTCTATGCCCTCCCTACTCCCTCAAGAGCCCCTCGGACCTGCCTGCAGCGAAGGGAGTGTGATCCGCAATGTACGATTATTTAAGTCAATGTGGTAATGTTGTTTCTTTTTTTATTTTCCATTCGTGTGTTTTCGTCCTTTTAAAAACACTGCCATTGTCAGGATACCAATGCAACCTCCTCCTAGGTTTGGTTGTGTGTGTGTGTGTGTGTGTGTGTGTGTGTGTGTGTGTGTGTGTGTGTGTGTGTGTGTGTGTGTGTGTGTGTGTGTGTGTGTGTGTGTGTGTGTGTGTGTGTGTGTGTGTGTGTGTGTGTGTGTGTGTGAGTGTGTGTGTTCCTTCTGTGATTCTAAGAAGTGGTCATACACTAGTTGCCAATCATTTCACACCACTTTGCAAGCCCGGAGCACGTGTTTGTGTTACTTTATGGGTGAACGTGGCAAGTGGTCAATGGTGTGCTTGTGTGCTTTTGTCCTCTTGTGGGTAAGTGTGTGTGTGTCTGTGTTTACCTGTGTGTTTGTGTGTGTGCAGAACTGTGTATGCATGTTTTTAAATCCATGTCCTGCATGTTTCTGTCTGCAGGCACAGGTGTGTGTGCGTTTGTGTTTGTGTTTGTGTGTGTGTGTGTGTGTGTGTGTGTGTGTGTGTGTGTGTGTGTGTGTGTGTGTGTGTGTGTGTGTGTGTGTGTGTGTGTGTGTGTGTGTGTGTGTGTGTGTGTGTGTGTGTGTGTGTGTTAAATGATGTAGCTGATGGGTGGTGTGATAAGTGCAATGGCGGCGGCGGCGGTGGTGGGCCGCAGGGTCTGGCCCTGGTCGAGGAAGTCATTACTCTACAGGCCTGCCAGATAATGAAGAACAGCAAACGGAGAGACAGATAACATGGGGGCCTAATGAACATCTCTCTCTCTCTCCCTCTCTGTCTCTGTTTCTGTCTCTCTCTCTCTCTCTCTGTCTCTCTCGGTCTCTCTGTCTCTGTCCAACACTCTCTCTCTCTCTCTCTCTCTCTCTCTCTCTCTCTCTCTCTCTCTCTCTCTCTCTCTCTCCTCTCTCTCTTCTCTCTCTCTCTCTCTCTCCTCTCTCTCTCTCTCTCTCTCTCTCTCTCTCTCTCTCTCTCTCTCTCTCTCTCTCTCTCTCTCTCTCTCTCTCGCTCCACTCTTGCCCGGTCGCAACATGCTATCAAGCCTCTCCTCATTGCTGTCTCTCTGTCTCACTCACATACACGCACACACATGCACACACCTGGGCACATACACACAGGTGCACACACACGCATGCACTCACACACACACACACACACACACACACACACACACACACACACCACACACACACACACACACACACACACACACACACACACACACACACACACACACACACACACACACTCTCCCTTTCCCTCCGTGAACATGATTAGAAGAAAATAGTTGTCAGAAAAAAAGGAGAGATAGAGGGAGGTTAGATAGAAGGACAGCCAGAAAAGGCACCAAAATAGAGAGAGGGAAAGAAGTCGTGGGACAGAGAAAGAGAGGGAGAGACGGAGGGAGCGAGAGAGCAAAATTGGCGAGATGAATGAAGACATGAAGGGACGTGTCATGCCCTTCACGGAGCACAAGGTCTGACAGGAACCCTCAGGACATGCTGCTCGTTTCCAGTGGGGACCAAATGGAGGTGGCACCGGCCTGTCAGCCCTCTCTAGTTAATTAGAGGACACTGCCAGCATGGCTTAGCAAGGGCAGTTGGGGAATCACAGTCAATTACAGCCTGCTTCCCAACATGAGCTCGCTGGCAACGCGAGTAGGCGATCCCTCAATGCTTGTCTGATGCTAACCGCAGTGATGGGTTTTTCTTCTTTATGCCTCTCTCTGACTGTTGGCCGTCGAGATGGGAATGACTGTGCAACAAGTATTTTGGGCCCCGATGCATATTATAAGTGGATTCGGGTGGTTTTTCTTGAACCCCGAGAAGTGGTACTTGCCAACCTCAAAAATACGGAGGGTGGAGAAAATCATTGCTCGTCGTTAGTTTGAATAGACTAAAAGAATAACAAGAGCGGAATTCACATGCAAATTTATTTTGGAGTGGAGGGCACGTGACATTGTTCTCGGTGGGGCCGTCCAAATATTTGGATGCTGCTGTTTACCTGCTCGGTGTTCGGTTTGTTTGTTGCTCCTCTAACCCATTTCCACATTCGGGAAATCAATTAACATGGTGAGAATGAAACTACATGTATAAGGTGAGATTACTTTTTATTTATTTTTGGGCCCCAAAATCGTTTCCCCCCCGTTTGTGTACACTTGGCTCCACAAACACAAAAGGCATCAATTTAGCGTTCGGAAAAAGAAGAGCGAGGGAAAAAACCCCAAAACAAACCGAAAAATAGAACGAGAACAAGGGGCGCATTTTTTTTCTCTTTTAGATGGAACACTTTCAATGGCGCGCGCTTACACACACACACACACACACACACACACACACACACACACACACACACACACACACACACACACACACACACACACACACACACACACACACACACACACACACACACACACACACACACACACACACAGTCTCTCTCTCTCGTGGACCCTTCTCAGCATGTCGTTCGGCCTCTTTCAAAACAAGTCCCACGGAAATGGTTCTTGCTCTGCATGCAGAATGTTTTGACAACAACAATCACGTCAAAAACCCAAACCACTCTGAGCCACATCTCTCTCTCTCTCTCTCTCTCTCTCTCTCTCTCTCTCTCTCTCTCTCTCTCTCTCTCTCTCTCTCTCTCTCTCTCTCTCTCTCTCTCTCTCTCTCTCTCTCTCTCTCTTAGCACAAAAGAAATGACTGTCAAGTCCTCCACACACACAAAAAAAAAAAAAAACAGGAAACCATCTACCTGCAATTTGAAAATCCATTAGGCTAGGCGTGGAGTCTCCGAGTAGGCTCTGCAGCGTGGGGGCTATCATCTGGAAGCTGATGAAAGGGCTGATTCATACGGTCTGGTGGGGGTGGGGTGCGGGGGGTTGGGGCGGTGGGGTAGATGCCTTATGTTTTGGAAAGATGGGGAGATGGCCTCGGACTTGGCCCGACCGCGTGAGTTTTGGGTTCAGCGGTCTCACGGGGCCCTGTGCACGGGCGTCATGGGCTGGGATTGATTTGCGTGTGGAGGGATGGACACTGTGTGTGTTTTATGCATGTGTGTAAGCAAGCGCCTTGACAGACAGAGACACACACTCACACACTCACACAAACACACACATATTTACATTTAAACACAGACGAATCAGCTGTAGGCACGTGCGGGCACATGCACGATGCACACCCCCCCGTCGCACACCAAAGATGAAGAAGAAGAAGAGGAGGGACACAAATGTGCAACACAATGGCGCTCACACACACAAACACAGACAATCACACATGCAAGGCGCTTGCCACACGGCTCACATGCAAGGGGTGGCAAGTGGGGTTGGGGGGAGGCCACAGGGGGGGTAATCAAAGCCAAGAGCACTCAAGACGAGGATGCCAGTGCATTGTTCCAACCCCGGCTTGGCCTGTCACATGTTAAAAAGCAAAGGGGGCGGGGCTTCCTCCGTCTCTTCTCTCCCCTCCATCATCTTCCACCTGCACCCTTCAATCTGTCCATCTTTTAGCCAAAACCAATTATCCGAAACCTGCTCTTCACTACCCCCAGATGGAGTGGTAAGTGCTTATTGCATTGCGCACTCCTTCCTCCCCTCCTCCTCTCCCACTCTCCCTCGCTACACTTTTTTCTTCTTTTTTTCGATTTGCAAATACAGGAGTGGCTTGAGATCATCTCCACATTTAATATAAGGGCAACATGGCCCACATGAATTCCCCCTGAAGGCACAAAAGGTGAAATTGATCCTACAGAGCTCCGGAAATTAAATATAAGAGGCTAGGAAAGTAAAACAACAACAATAGCGGCGCTAATTAACAGCCAGCTCCGTCTGTGTTTTGTTCAACCTAACCCAGCTGCTGTTGCACTTGCAGAGTAGCCTCAAGTGTTCATCTGCGTTTTCGGGAAGAGAACGTAATATATTCGACGATGGAGTCTACCGTCAGCACCATCCTCCTCCTCAATCGCTCCCCGGCTTTTTCAACCTTTTTTTTTTCTGCAAACAGTGGCCCCCATTTCCTGCGTTAACTACGGGCCTTAAAAACGTCCCCGTTCAGCCCTCCATCCATCCATTTTTTATTATTTACTTTTATTGGATATTCCCCGGTCAAAGTCACAGTGCAGTGAGGCCCGTCCCGCAACCTGCTAGGAGGTGGAAGTACCGAGCGTCGGGCAGAGACCCTGAAGGGGCAGTCTGCAGTCCTTGGCTGGGTCACATTAGGCTAATTTATTGGCCACGGGCAATTGACGGTGTCTAATGAGGCTAATCTGCATGGCTTTAGTGCTGCTGGGAGAGGGGAGGAAGTGGCACATCCGCCAGGCTAAAGTGACACGCGCACAGAGAACGGGAGGAGTCCCCTGCGAAGGGTGTACCGGGACGCGGACACACCACCCGCTGCGCCTGCCACCGCCCTCCTTCTGCTTGATGTATGGCGTCGATATACACATTGGTTCAGTGATGCTAAGCTTAGCTTGTTTGGGCCTGTGTTTGTGTTAACCAGTCAACTGCGGGGAAATACGCGTGTCGTTTGGGTGTAGTTTGGGTGTAGTTTGGGTGCATCCTTTTTTTATTTGGTTTTATTCAGACGTTAAGTTGGTGTTTTTAAGCGTACTGCTGAATATGAATGACCTCTGGATTTAGAATTTTGATTTTTTTCCCCCAAATTTTTTTTGTCTGGTTGTAATGTCAACCTTAAGTGTTTTCTTTTTTCTCTTCTCTTGGGCTTCTTCTTGTCTCTCCTCTCTCAAAGGCCCACGGATTCAAATAGCAGCACTCAGTTCATGATGAGTGAAGCCTGTAAATGTCCAGAGAGAGAGGGAGAGAGGGAGAGAGAGAGAGAGAGAGAGAGAGAGAGAGAGAGAGAGAGAGAGAGAGAGAGAGAGAGAGAGAGAGAGAGAGGAGAGAAAGAGAGGGAGAGAGAGAGAGAGAGAGAGAGAGAGAGAGAGAGAGAGAGAGAGAGAGAGAGGGAGCAGGGAGAGGGAGGGAGAGAGAGAGAGAGAGAGAGAGAGAGAGAGAGAGAGAGATTTCCCCGTCCACTTCACTTCACTTCACTTCCTAACGCCGTACCTTATGGATTGAATTGGGTAAAGCGAAATTACGGTGGCGACGGCCGGTCTTCTGTGCATATCTGTGCCTCTAAAGTATGATCAGCTTATGCCACGTTGAGTGCTGCACATCTGAAGGGCCCCCTGTGTGATTGAAGTCTGGAGCCCCATCTGGGCTTTTCACCAAGTAGAAAGGTAGAAATAAACCTGTAGCGATGGGATGCAGCTACAGCTTGTATGGAGAACAGGATAAGGTGCTCTGAATATCGGATATCTCTAGAATTTGTTTTACAAGGATGGTGAATGAGCGTATTGTAAATGAGGGCTTTTCTGTGCATGCTCCGGGGCATCTGGTTGCGTCTTCTTCTTGTTTTCCGTCGAGTGTGTTGTTCGAATCCTCCTCAGTGGTTGATTGGTTTATAGGATGGTCTACCGGCAGAGTACACAAACATGCGTGTGCGCGTATGTGTGCCCGCAAACACGCACGCACGCACGCACGCACACACACACACACACACACACACACACACACACACACACACACACACACACACACACACACACACACACACACACACACACACACACACACACACACGTACACACAAACAAAATAAATAACCTTGGCTGGAGTATCTTGTCCACATTCAGAACACTTGAGTGCCATTTACATATTTCCCCATCGACCGCATCCACCACAGGACTCAAAACATTATGATGGCTTTGTTTTGAGGAAGGTTCTGATTGCAGCCGTCATGCGCCATGCAAAGAGTAACTAATACTTAGGGGTTATTGAGCCAGACTTAACGAAATGAAACCGAGCAAACAACCAAACAGAGGGAGGAAACAAAAAAATGGAAAGAAAAACGGCGTCTCCATGTTTCATTGTGGAATCCGTGATCCGGGGCTAAAAAAAAACGCCATTGAAAAACGAGTATATTTAAGGACGTATTTAGGCCACAGTTTACCGCCAATGCAGCACTCTGTGATGTACACTCACATTTGCATATATTATGACTTGGTGTGGGGCTGTGAAAACGGATTTCTTAATTAGGGATAAAAAGTGATCTTTCTCCTCTCCCCCACCCCCCCCCCCCCCCCCTCCACTTAAGTTTTTTCTGCGCTGCGTGGTGTTGGAGAGTGCGGCTGTCGACAGGGAATTAACTCAACAAAAGCTTCCCTTCGCACTGACGAAGCGCCACTTCCGCTGCTCAGCCCTAATTCCCTGTGTTTTCGCCCCCCCCCGCTAGTGAGCGCGCCGTGATTAGCGGCTGGATTTGGGGCTCCGGGGGGCTTTGAGACGCTTCAAACCAGAGTTGGGAGGATAAATGCGATGGGACGTTTCTGGGTTGGGACGGCTTGGTGCTGGATGGGGGGGGACTGTGTGAGTGTAGTAGTGGTGGGGCCGGTCCATTGTACTGGGAGACGAACACCGGTCTTGTGCGTCATCGTGACGGAGAAAGAAAGTGGGTGTCTTGTGTCGCGGCGAGAAAATTATTATTTTGAATTTGTTTTTTGCATGAAAAAAATATGCATTACGTAAGTATTTGTACATAAAACAACAACCCTTTTGGATTTCAATCAAAAATCTATTTGTATACCTTCTTCTTAAGAAGCCGGTCTTGGAGTCTTGCTGATTCCTCAGAAAAAAAATCCCCATCAAATAAAGTCGAAAGCCGGAATATGAGGGTGCTGTAAATACAGCATTATGCACGATTTGCTCTCACAGGTGTACACCTTATCGACACGGCCGCCGTCAAACAGAACGGCACAAAAGAGAAAACAAGGACGGTTGACCTTTCACCTTTGTCCATCGTCCACCTAACCAGATACAGACATAAAGCGGGCTACGACCAGAACAACGCTCTGTACGCGCAATCCCACCAGCGGTTTCACCCAGAGCCCAAGACCTAGCCCCCAGAAGGGATATGCGCTACGGCATCAAATGTCCTCGTTAGGTTCAAAACCTTTGAGCGCTCAATGGCTCTGTCAGATCCGATACCACAAGGACAGAGGACTATGCAGATGGCTTGCGACCCGTCCGTGATCCCCCTCGTATCCCGGCCCCGGCACCGACCCACAGCACTGATTCATCTCAGGAATAAAAGGAGGGGGGGGGGGGGGGCGCTGCTGTGTTTGTGTTTGTTGTCTGTGGATGTCGGTGCAGTTGTTGCCTGTGTTTGAACACAACGGCATCTCGAAGGGAAACGCAACAACAAAGAAACACATAATCCCTTCACTTGGCCCTTTGGCTCCACCATTTCCTGGTTTCGGTCACATGGTTGTTATTGATTTTTTTCTTCTCTTTTGGGGGGGGCGGCGGGGGGGGGGGCAGTGGTATTTTTTGGATCCTATTGGAAACGATGTATCACCTGGGAATAAGGAGTTGTGTGTTTTGATTTCAAGGAGTTATTATAAGAGACACAGGGGGTTAGTTTAGGTTGCCTGTAGCAAACACACATACAAACATAGACGCACACCCCCGCACACACATGCACGCATGCATGAAGGCACGCATGCACACACACACACGCACAAACACACACACACACACAAACACACACACACACACACACACACACACACACACACACACACACACACACACACACACACACACACACACACACACACACACACACACACACACACACACACACACACACACACACGGGCACGTCCTACTGGTAGGGGCCAATTGTTTGGGATGATGGATGTCACACTCGCGCCCTTCAGCATGGTCCCCCCGCTGCTTTTAATTGCCCAATCAGGAAGCGGGAACATTTGTTATTGGGGAACAGTTATGACCAGATGACAAACCTCATACACACCAAATTGCATTTACTGTAACACATCTATACAAACACACACACACACACACACAACACACACATACAGATGGAGACGTTAACGTGCGAGTTGGCAATTGCAGGTTTTAGCTAGCTTTTATCATTTGACTGTGATTGGGTAGTGGGTGTGTGGGTGGACAGGTGATGAGGGGGTAAACAATATCTAAAAGAGGAATTGATGTTGTTGGTTTTTTGTTGTTCTGTGTGTGAGGCGGAGATGAGACTGCCTCTATGTTGTCAGGGAACAGTGTGCACAGTGTGATACAGGGGGTACCTGCTCCATTCATTCATTCATTCCCTAAGGACTTTCATCCCAAGAAACAACGCGGGTGTTTTGCCATGCGTCACATCCATTCCATTGACAACAAAACCAAAAACAAAAGGAAATTATGAAAGGTAGATGGGAGAAGGCCAGACGTGGTGCTTTGCCTTTCCCGGTATTCTCTCTTTTTCTTCTTCTTTTGTGCAGATTTTGCAGTGTGAGGATAGGCATAGGTGAGCTCTCTGCTAAGAATTCTGTGTTTCTATGAAAGGAATGAAGTCAATCCAATTGATTTGGCCCTGATCCCAAATCAAAGTGTACATCTCATATGAACAGCAGGGGGCAGTATTATACCAGAGAATAATACAATATTCAAAACGCTTTGCCCGGTCTCTCCCTTTCTTACTCTCACTCTCTTTCTATTTCTCTGACTTATCTTCTCTTTCTTTCACAAGATCTCCACCATCTTCATGGACTGTCATAATTTTCGTCTCTTTATAACGCAATTTGTTCTTAATATTTAACTCCCCGTTTATGCTTCTGTCTATC
>OLKM01001396.1:0-17392 GCA_900291075.1 Melanogrammus aeglefinus | reverse complement strand
ACACACACAAACATGTTGTTGTCATTGTCATCATTGTGACTATTTGATTCCGTGTGACCCAACCTTTATTTTAACCAGGTGAGTCCATGTCCGGGGGAGAACAAAAAAAAGAGATTTAAAACAAAAAATGTCACGGTTTTGTGGCTTCATCGATTCACAAGCCACTCGAGTCGCAGAAAAAACCCCATCCTGTTGACTTTAACTTTCTCCCGAGTTGTCGAAATAACCCGCTCCTTCAAGGCAGCTTCTGGGATAACAGGTTGTGTCGTGAACAAGGCTATTATTATACACGTGTTACAGGCATTCTTCCTTTAACTATGCCTTCCCATTCCTTTTTCTCGATACTGTCACATTTTGACACGTTTATCAGAAGGGTTCTGCGTGCGTGAGCTACCAATGAACCTAGGCCTGCTCTGCATGCATGAGGCCCTAAAATGGAGGCGGCTGACACAGTGTAGTGTTTTAATCTGTCTTCTAGTTATCCCAGTTCTCAGCAGTGAGAACGGCGCTTTCCTTCCATTTATATATCCGGCGTGTAACATTGCTGATGGTTTGCATGTGCTCATCCATATGTGTGTGTGTGTGTGTGTGTGTGTGTGTGTGTGTGTGTGTGTGTGTGTGTGTGTGTGTGTGTGTGTGTGTGTGTGTGTGTGTGTGTGTGTGTGACAAAGTTAGAGATATGGATGGGGACGGGGGAAAGAGAAATGAGGAGAGTCAGCGAGAGAGACGGACGTCCGTCTGGATTTCTATCTCTCTGTGGCGGTACAGGCCGGTGGGAGGAGCAATCAATCATCGCCAATCATTTGCATTCAGTGACTCATATCACTTTGCCGCGATTGGTCGGTGGGAACCAGCTCATTTGCATAGGGAAGAGTGACGGTTGGAAAACACTGTCGGGGATAACAAAGTGTATGGTCGCGTTGATGTATACATTTGGCCGACAGGTTGTGTGTGAAGAGGCAAATGTGGATGTTTTGCTTCTTTTTTCTTTTTTTTTGCTCTTCGGGATAGATTTACACTGACGGCCCGGCATTGATGGAAAAATAATCTGTTTACATAATATATTTATTAGGAGATGAAAATGAATGCTGTTCTATCCTCCCTTGTTTTTGCTTTGTCTTTTTGTTGCTGTAGAAGTGTGATTATAATTATTCACATATTTCTTTTGAGCATAGGCTTAATAAGGGGGGATTTTTCATTAAAGCCAAAAATGCCCAAAAATGTATAAATAGCAATTGAGGAACAGAATAGAATTTAATAAAAAAAAAGCTCCTTGTAAATATCACTCACTTTTTTGTAATTTAGTTTGAATAAAAATATTTTGCAAAATATATGCATTTCTAGATAAAATTAATCACAGATACGTAGAAATGTATACCGGTACCTTAAAACATGCACACTTTAATACTTAGAATGACACCAGAAATGTACCATCACATTTTCTCATTCCTCAGTTAAATTAGAACATTCTCATATTACGATTTTTTGTTATATAATTGAAAATTCCCCATGATTGCTGTAACGATGACAATTTTCCACATTGCCAAACCTTTACTAAGAGGGGGTATTGATTTAAATGGGGAAGAGAAGGCAGGCTCCCTTCTTAAATCCTTCCTCCAGCTTCACACACACTAAATGCACATTGCCTATACTTTGGACAATTTCTAAAATGTCCTTCCAAAAAGGTGTAACGGAAAAAAAGCTGTTCATGTTACACTTACTCTCTCTTCATCTCCCAGTCAGGGCCTCTCTCTCTCTCGCTCTCTCTCCCTGGCTCTCTGCCTCTCTCTCTCTCTCTCTCTCTCTCTCTCTCTCTCTCTCTCTCTCTCTCTCTCTCTCTCTCTCTCTCTCTCTCTCTCTCTCTCTCTCTCTCTCTCTCTCTCTCTCTCTCTCTCTCTCTCTCTCTCTCTCTCTGGCTCTCTGCCTCTCTCTCCCATCTCTTTCTGTATCTCTCTCACCCCGTTGCTGGGTCTCTAACCTTGTGTATGCCTTGTGTATGTGTGACCGAGAGAACGTGTGTGTGTGGCTGCGTGTGTGTGTGCCAGTGCATGTGCATGTGTGTGGTTGCTTGTGTGTGTTTGCATGTGTGTGTGTGTGTGTGTTTGCATTGCGGGTTTGTGTGTGTGTGTGTGTGTGTGTGTGTGTGGAAATTGGGAACACCTAACTACGGGGGCTTAAGTGTAATCATGTATTTAGCTGTGGAACTGTACGGGCACACTGTTCTTCTGTGGAAACAGAGAACTCCCAACATTCATTTAGGGATATTACCAGCCAGATCAATTTCCATGTTCATGACAGTGATATTCATTCGCTCAGACTTAAACAAATATTTATGTCTGGGTGATAACATTAAAGAAAATTGAAACGAAGAAAAAGTAGAAAAAGAATCATGCATCAGTTATTTAATTTGGATTTTAATAAGTCAGGGGGAAAAGGGGAGAATCTTTGAAAATCGCATTATATGGGGAAAAAAGGGGTGTAGAAAATCATATGGTTTGTGGAATCAAGGAGCACGGCTGTACGCTGAATCCATTGGATTTGACAACTCTATGTGCTGAACGGGAATGTTAAAAATCCTTATATATTAAGGTGTGTGTATAAATATAGATATGTAAAGATAAATACATATATATATATATTAATAAATATATAGCATGGCATATAGAGCCCATTTGTATGAACAGGGCTGGACCAGATCAGATGAGCAGGGCTGCCGATAGAGGCCAGTATGCAACCAAGTATGGGCCCTATCAGAGCGAGGCGTGGAATCTGATTGGCTGGGGGAGACCGGCACAGGCTGCAGGGAGACGAGGAGGAGGAGGAGGAGGAGGAGGAGGAGGAGGAGGTGTGGGCGGTGTGGGCGGGGTGGAGGGAAGTGAGGTAAGGGAGAGGAGGCGGGGGGGCGAGAGGGGTGGGCCATTGTGGGAGGGGGTTATTGTGAAATAGGAAACGGAAAACGAGGCGGTCTTTAGCTCTGCTTATAGAATATGTTAAAGTGATGTCTGGGATGCGCCGTATGAATTATTTGCCTTATCATAAAGTGCATTTATGACGCGCGGCCATAAATATGCATCAGAACGAGTGTTCTCAAAATTGGACCCCTCTCTCTCTCTCTCTCTCTCTCTCTCTCTCTCTCTCTCTCTCTCTCTCTCTCTCTCTCTCTCTCTCTCTCTCTCCTCTCTCTCTCTGCTCCTCTATCTCCTCTCCATCTCTCTCTCTCTCTCTCTCTCTCTCTCTCTCTCTCTCTCTCTCTCCCTCCATCCCTGTCTTTCAATCCCTTCCCTAGCGTTCCTTCACCACTTCATGCTAACAAAACAAAAACAACCTTTTTAAAATGCAACCAACCATTGCATGTTCAGGAAATATTTCCTATTTTCTTTCTCTCTTTCTTTCTCTCTCTCTCTTTCTCTCTCGTCCTCCACCCCCTTTATTTCGCTCACTCCTTCAGTCCCCTCATTTATTATTTTTTTCATTCCTCTTATAAACCCACACGTTACCGTTTGGTACAATTAAAGAAAAGTAATCTCGCGTACTGTCACAATGTGATTAGATGATTCCGATTTAGCTCCTCATTGAGGTAGACGCAAACAAACACACACAGACATACGCACACATACACAGTGAAACAAACAAACACACACAGATATACGCACACATTCACAGTGAAACAAACAAACACACACATTCAAACTGAATCAAAAACACACACAAACACACAAATTCAAACTGAACCAGAAACACGCACACACTGACACACTGACAGACGCACACGCGCACACACACACACACACACACACACACACACACACACACACACACACACACACACACACACACACACACACACACACACACACACACACACACACACACACACACACACACACACACACACACACACACACACACACACACACACACACACATACAAACCCATGCAGGCAAACTGTCTGTCTCTATCAGCCTTTGCCATCTTCATCATCCAATCCCATCTCTCGTTACGATAAGTTTTGCGTCCGGGGGCGGCTGTGGTTCTGACCCATTTAATACGTGGGTCATAATGAATGACCTTAATGTCCAGATGATGGTATTGTTTGGTATTCCTTTTGCCTTTAAGCTCCTGAGTATAACATGTGACATTACTTCTGAGGCTCCACCCTCACCTGCTACGTACCCTGGTGTTGTTGATTGGTTTCCATCAGGAAGACCTCTCACGCCCATGCACCTAAACACACACGCACACAGACAGACACACAGACACACAGACACACACACACACACAGACGACGCACGCACGCACGCACGCACGCACACACACACACACACACACACACACACACACACACACACACACACACACACACACACACACACACACACACACACACACACACACACACACACGCAAGAACACACATATGGACACACACACACACACACACACACGGATCTCCGCTTGTCAATTTGCAATTAAAAAAAGTGAAAGATGGCAATAAGGTGGTATTATATGGGAGGGCGGTTAATGAAACAGAGGATTATTGGTAACGGCGGCATCGAGGAGAGATTAGTAGTGAGGACGAGCAGGCCGGCTGAGACAAAAAAATTCCACTGACAACACCTGCTGGGAGCACACGTATATCACATGCACACACACACACACACACAAACACACACACACACACACACACACACACACACACACACACACACACACACACACACACACACACACACACACACACACACACACACACACACACACACACACACACGCTACACTGCAATTTGCTTTGGCTGTGCAGTGCAGGTGGTGTATTTATCTTTGCATACAGATTTGTGATTTGGTCTTTAATGGAAAAGTGCTAACAGTGACTCATAGGGGCAAACGGGGCTTTGAGGAACATGGTGGCTCACAGCTCACAAGGGAGAAAAGAACGCACGAGTTTGTCGGCATCTGATCATTTTTTTAGTTCACATTCAATGAGAGAGTATTATGAGTAGTTTTGGCAGTGATTACTCTCAGGAAGGTAAGGTTGTACAACTAGGGAATCCATGGTTACATGTCTCCAGTGTGTTAGCTTACACATAGCCGAATAATGAGTGGGTTCCACTGGCTTAGCGTATCCAAAAGCATCACCCAGATTGTATTAAAACGTGCATGTTTTCAAGCATTTCTACGCTAGAAATGTATAGCTGATTGCATTTCTCTATCTATTGGTTAATCGTATTCCGAGACGGTTGCCTACCTTAATATGCACTGTGTGAATACAGGCGAAGAACACCAGATCAAACCAACGAATACTCTACTGCTGGCACATTTGAATGACCCTATCTGGTCTGCCATTGGCTACCCCCATCAGCTACTCCCATGGCTGCTGTGCAGTGGCCAGACAGAGAGGGAGAGAGGGAGAGAGAGAGGGAGAGAGAGAGGGAGAGAGAGAGGGAGAGAGAGAGAGAGAGAGGGAAAGAGACTGGCATACCGGGCTCTTTAAGTAGAGTGATAAGCACTCTGGCCTCCATGCTGAACAGGGAGCAAATTGAAAGTGAAGATTGCCTTCCCATAGACTTTATCTTTTCCCACTAAAACAGGGAGCGGGCGTCTACGACTACACCTATTGATTTAGCAATTTCAGCAAATTAAGAAGAAGACAGCCTGGCCTATTAGAGAGCTGTCTGTGGCTAAACTAGCATATGAGAGAGAGAGAGAGAGAGAGAGAGAGAGAAGACAGCGCCTGGCCTATTAGACGAGCTGTCTGTGGCTAAAACTAGCATATGAGAGAGGAGAGAGAGAGACGAGGAGAGAGAGAGAAGAGAGAGAGAGAGAGAGAGAGAGAGAGAGAGAGAGAGAGAGAGAGAGAGAGAGAGAGAGAGAGAGAGAGAGAGAGAGAGAGAGAGAGAGAGAGAGAGAGGAGAATGAAAATAAAAATGCCACTAGTATTAACAGATCATCTCTTCAACAAAAAAAAAATAACATACCTAAAAAACTCGATCCGCAAATAATTTCCACTCGCAGGTCTTATTGAAAGATGTGTGTGCATAGTATACGGTATATAACGACATGCGCTCCAGCACTCATCTGTGGATGTCACGGTGTGTAATATCGTCTGCCACAGCTGCTGCTGCTGCTGCTGCTGCTGCTGCAGCCGTAGCAGGTCTGCTCGGCTGCACACACAACGGATGTATAAATATAACGCAAAGGCAATCACGCTGAATGAATTACCTACGCACGTGGCCAGCCCCAGGATTTCAGCAATAAAAGAAGCTAAAGGACAATCTGTACAGCCTTAATATCCACAGTAATATCCACGGCAATATGAAGAGTAATGAGAGAAATAAAACATTTTCTATAAGGGTGAGGGAAGGAGAGGCAATCCAATTATATACGTCGGCTAATGCTAAAGCTTTTTATGAATTTTTTTCTTAGCCTTGCTCCTCTGTCCGTGCGGCGAGGCAATTGCTGTTTATGCAGCCCCTTCCCGCCCCCCCCCCCCCCTTCACACACAACAACATACCCCAGATTGTATTGTGGCTCCTCTTGGCCACTTGGCGTGAGAGCCATCACACACAAGGTCATTCACCCACTCCTGAGGTCAATTATAGATTCCTCTGTTTTTGAGGAAGCAAGCATCCAAGTGCGCAAATCTGTGATATACATTTATTGGTTGCATGTGTGTGTGTGTGTGTGTGTGTGTGTGTGTGTGTGTGTGTGTGTGTGTGTGTGTGTGTGTGTGAGAGTTTTATGTGTGCGCATGTGTGGTTGTGCAGCTCCCCATTTCTAATCTGATTGTGTTATCAGCCTATATGACTCCCCTATTGGTTTTAATAAGGAAAATTCAATAGGAGCAGTGATGGATGATTTCTGTGGTAAAGGGTGCACATTTTTCATGCTGATGTATAAAAATGATGAAATATGAGCTTTTTTTTATTGATCATTATTCTCAGTGCTGCACCTGCTTCACCAATTTGTTTCCAATCAAAATTGGCATTAAGATTCATATTGGGCATCACAGTGATAACATTTGCTCATTATTCATCTGATAACAAGCAGAATTTGAGAGAAAAAGAGAAATACAAGAAACCCAATTTGTTCAATTTCCTCTATTGTGATTGTTCCGCTTAATACTTTTCTCTCTCGCTCTCTCTCTCTCTCTCTCTCTAATTTTTTTTTTGTTACAATGAATTTTAAACAGGTGCCCAAGGCATAAGGAGTCCATGTAATGGCAAAGGAAAAAAAAAACGAGCAAAAAAAAAAAAACCAAGAGGAAATGTTCACTCATTTCGCGTACAGTCAGTGGCACGAAAGAATGAGCCAAAAGAAAGAAAAAAAAGCGGGCTTTTAAAAAATCACCCCGGGATATTAAACAAGCTAATTGGCAAAAGCGCAAATTAATTTCTCTCTCTCTCTCTCTCTCTTCACGCGGCGCCCGTGTTCTATGTATCAGGTGTGTGCACGTGTGAAGCCTGCAAGTGGGTGTCAATGAGGATGGGGCCTAGAGACTTAGGTGTTGGTGGGAGGGGGTGTGATAGGGGAGACCGGGGGCGGGGGACGGGGGTGGTGGGTGGTGTTGCGTGCATGTGGCATGTGAATAGAGAGCGCCAAAGAAGACCAAAAAAAAACACGGGAGCACGGGAATCCCAAGCTAATTCACTGATTGCCCCTTAGAAGTGACAGCTTCTAATTGTTCCATAATTAACATGGCAAGCTGTAATTATGTTTGCCTAAGGACCCGATTAGTGTCTCTGTGTGCGTTACGGCCATCGAGGGGGCTGTATCGCTGCCTCTTTATGCTCTTCTGCGTGTGTGTGTGTGTGTGTGTGTGTGAGTGGGGGTACGTGGGTGTGGGTGTGTGTGTATTGTGTCGTGCGTGTGTGTATGTGTGGTGTGTGTGTGTGTGGCACGCCTATAAGCTCTATCTGTTGCTTGAGACGATGGCACATTGTCAAAAGCTGACATGTTTTGTTTTCCCTGAATGTGCCAGTATGGAGGGGGGGGAGAGAGAGAGAGATGATAGAGAGGGAGAGAGAGAGAGAGAGAGAGAGAGGAGAGAGAGAGAGAGCGAGTAGAGCAGGAGGGGAGGAGAGGAGGAGTGAAGGAGAGAGGACGATGAGAGAAGAGAGAGAGAGTGGGGAGGGGGGAGGGGGGGGAGGGCAGGGGAGGGGAGAGAACAGATCGAGATGAGTTGCGCCCTGGGACATGTGCTTTTGTTTCAGCTGTTGTTAATTAACTGCTAATTGAGTGTAATTATTTACACCAGCACACGCGCTGAACAGAGATGTCAAGTGGTGAGCGGGAGAGCGGAGAGAGGCGGTTGGTGGGACACGGGCTGCTGAGGGGCCCGCAATCTGTTGAGGGCCTTTTACCCCGGTGCACGCTAGCTGGCTGGCTGGCTGGCAGGCTGGGAGCAGAACAATTAGCACCTCCCGTTATTAACGCTCCAATCACAGACACCAGAAGGGGGAAAAAAGAACATTGATATAATATTTAGATCGGCCAACGTCGGCAGGTGTTGACGTATGACCACGTGTGTTTGGAGCACACGGTGTGTTCTTTGATAAATCCTTGATTTTTAGCGAGTTTGTCCTTTCAGTGTGTGAACACACTTTTTTGGGAGGAGAATTAGTGTATTGGGCGATGGGCGCAGAGAGAGGTGGGAGGGATATGAGCGTATGGAGTAATGAGGGGAGAAAAAAGCAGGGAAGAGAGAGATCTATGAAAGGCGAAGGGGGGGTGAGTGAGTGGGAGCCGCTGCATTGATCCGACAGTGCAAGGATCAGATGCTGGCAGCATCTCGCTGGTTAGCACCTACCTAGCTACGTCAGACGAGTGAATAGTTTAGATTTGCCCTAAGGAAACGAGAAGCACATCCAGCACACCATCACACATATTAAAACACACAAAACAACACATGGGCCCACTGTATGTGATACACACAGACTATACACAACACACACACAACACACACACAAGCACGTACACACACAAACACACGCATTCGCACATCGAGCTAATGTCCTCTGTAAATTTCATGTTGTTTTTTGTCATGTTGTACAACCGAGCAATCCTGTATTTGTGTGTGTGTGTGTGTGTGTGGGTGTGGGTGTGGGTGTGTGTACGTGTGTGCGTGCGTGCGTGTGTTTGTGTGTTTATGTGTGTGGAACAACGCCACCAGAAGAAAACAGATCCAACACTTTTAAGTCCAGCGATTAATTTTTTATCAGGCAAGGCATCGCTTACACCGATGGCACCGTCCCCTACTTCTTCATCGCAGGCGCTGACCCACCCCGCCGTACGTTCCAGACCATAACGAGCAATAGCCTGCTCTGATTGTCTCCCCCTCAAGACGCTCATAAATAAAGAACAACAAAAATCCCACAAAATACGGGACCCCAAGTGGGCAGCGCCCGAGAGAACAGAATTGATTTGTTTTGAGTTTTGGTTTTTATTTTATTTTTAAACCCGTCTCTATTTAACAGTTAAACCAGAATCCGTTCAGGGACAGTCAGTATTGACAGCAAGATTATACAGCACTAGGTATCCATGCCGATCGCTCAGGCTAAATCAAACAAATGATGCAGTAGGTAGAACCATAGACGTTCCCTGTTTTGCCACAGAGATCCATTGTGTTCACTGTTACAACTCTGTTGAATAATGTGACAGATGATGTTCATAGCATAACAAGGCGTAATAGCCGGGGTGATGTGTTTGAACACTTGTTTGTTCACTCAACCATTACACTACAATAAAACATTAAGCATCCACTTAATAAATGGCAATACCCCTATCTGATTATAATTTGACTCCTCTTCTCGGCTCCAACATTCTGTGTTGTATGTGACGTCGTATGTGTGTATGCTTGAACTGTTGACACCTAATGCAGTAGGCATGTATTATCAATTCCCGATGCACGGAAAGCCGTACGCGTCAACGCAAATAATGGACGAACCTCTCCCATTTGTGCTTCTGTGGTACCTACTGCCCACGACCACACACACACACACACACCACTCCACAAAACACACCATCTTCCCCACACACACGGCATGGACCTGCAGTTGTAGCTTCCTCAACACTGGTGTGTGGGTGTGATGGTGTTGCGTGTGTGTGTTGTTGATGTAACTCGGGCATAACCAATGGTGGGGGGGAGGTTAAGCGGTGCAGTATTCTCGCCTGATCTGGTCAGAGGAATTAAATTTTAGCTGGCAGGCCCACGCTAAGGTCATTTGGTTTAAAGGGAGGTGTTATTACCCTGATTTGGCCGTAACGGTTGGGGATTGGGTTGACGACAGGCGGGCTGGCCCTCTCCTTTAAAGACAAAGAGCCAGACCGGACCGGACCGGACTGGACTGGAAAGCGCCTGGCGTGGTGTGTTTTATTGCCGGGCTCTAAATAGGAGGAATGGAAAAAGCAATCACCCAGAAAGGAATCAGAGCCTTTCATTGAGACACGAGAGCAGGACTACACATTAGTGTGTACTTGTTTTATTTTCTTCTTTTTTTTCCCTCGTAACCGTTTCAAAGAGGAGTTATTTGGTTGGGGGGGGGGGGGGGACAATAAAAACCCTGTTTCTGTCGAGTATTTTGGTTAGGCACGTGCTACGACTGACTGACAACCTGTCTTTTGGAAAACACGATTCTCCTTTTTGTATTGTGCGCATAATATCTAGGCTTCTGTGTTTGCATAGCTAGTCTGGGTGGATGCCACATTACGGGGAGAGAAGCCAGGTGTCAAAATGTAGCCGTGATGAAGATCAGAAGCTTGGAAATAGTACAGCAAAGTAAATCAAATATGGGAACACATGTCACCAGGTGTTTAAGGAATGTGTGCAAAACAACACATTAGTATGCGTCCGTACACACATACTCACACAGACATATACACATACACAAATACATATACACACACATACACCGCACACACACACACACACACACACACACACACACACACACACACACACACACACACACACACACACACACACACACACACACACACACACACACACATACACACACTTAACACCACAACAAACATTGAAATGTGTATGTAATCACAACGAGCAAGGTCTCAGAGTAAAGTATTTAACCAGGTCTGTAGGATAGAAGGACTAAGTTCCTACATTTCAATTAAATTAAGATCCATTCTGAGAGAATGCGACAATAAAATAAAAGGACCAGATGACTATATAACCCCCTCCCCCCCTACTACTTTAGCCATTCTCCCAGACACGCCTTTTCTTCCCACCTATATCTTGCATAACCAAAAGATGATATTTTATGTTTATATTATGACTGTAATAATTAAATATGTAGTGGAATTAGAACGAGGGGAAAAAACTATGCCTTGATGTCAGAGAAGATTGCTGAGTAGTCACTTAATCGTCGCTTAGTTTTTTAATAGAGTGAATATGGGGCAATATTATTGCTCTTATGCAAATTGTGTTTTTGCACCGGACGTGCCACAAAATCTAATTTTTCAGCGTTTTTAGGGGCTTAAAAGATAGTTATTTTGGTCCTGTGGCTTCTGAATATAATACAGGTCGTTTGGGTAGACTTCACTCATGCCGGGTATAATTATGTCTGATGATTTGTTTTCTCTCTCTTCTAATTCTTATGAATTAGTACCTGCTCTGTAACTGCTGATGCCACTGACGGGAATAGGAGCCTCACACAAGACGATAAACCTACCACCGTATATCTCATACCTTCGTGGGGCGGTGAATATATTGCATCCCTCACTGAATCTATAGTTCTTGGTATGCCACGATTAAATCACACACTGTTATATCCACATTGCACTAAACGCAATGTTGAATCCAAAAAAAAAAGGACTCATAAATTCTTGCAGATCCCTTTGCAGCAGAGCGAAGATAGTTTTTAATACTCTCACAAAACACCCCAGGATTCCCTGTCGAAGATAAGATCTGTACAGCTCCGCCACGCCGCACACCACGCGCGAAAATACAAAAAAAAAGAGCGCAAGTCGAAGAGACTGCGGGCGTACGTACAAAGGGTGCTGTGTCGGTGTGTGCTGTTGTCTGTGTGTGTGTGTGTGTGTGTGTGTTCGTGTGTGCTTGGTGTGTGTCGCGCGTGTCGTGTGTCGTGTGTGTGTGTGTGTGTGCGTGTGTGTGATGTGGGGGGGGGGGGCGTCGGTGGAGGACCAGGCACCTTATCTGGAGTCACCCCGGCTGGTAGGAACCTAAACGCAAGCTACATGAGTCCATGCCCACGCTGGTTATCCCTAACAAAGCAGCAAAAGCCAATCCATTCTGTCAGATCCATCGGGAATCAAAATTCATACACCCATATCGACTCTGGGGGGCTGTTTGAGGGGGCGGGGGCAACTACGCAAAGCGGGAGAACAAGTTGGGGGAGGGACAGGGGGGGGGGAGGCAGAGAGCAACAGAGTGAGGTTAGGACGAAAGGAAAGATACATCCTTTCTCTTTTGTTTAGGATCAGAGCACCACCCACCCCCCACACGCACGCACAAACACACACACACAGACACACACAGACACACCCCCCCCCCACGTTGTCTTTACAGCTGCAAATTGCTTTGCCATCTCTCTCTTCCCCCAGCAGTCTGTCCTGCCGAATCCTCCTATAATGTATCATTATCACGACTTTGGGTGGAAATCCATAGAATCAATAGGTTTGTCAGGGAAACGCACGTCTGGGATTGCTGACACGCTGTGAGGCTTGTTCGCCTCACCATTCATGCTATAGCCCGCCACAGGCTACCGCAAAACAAGGCACACGCGCACACAAACACACACACGTACGCACACACACTGTGTAAACCAGTTGATGTACACACTCTATACGTGTGCACATTTGGGTTTATAGGCCTATGTGTGTATAGACCCGATGGATGGAGCTTGTAAACAATGTGAATAGACTTGAATGATCCTTCCTGTATTCTGTATTCCTATATTCTATTCAGACGGCCAATAGAATATCTATCTTACTGTATAACTCTTATGCTATCAGTCTGTGTGTCTATCTATCTATCTATCTGTCTGCCTGCCTGCCTGCCTGTCTGTCTGTCTGTCTGTCTGTCTGTCTGTCTATCTATCCACATTATATCTAACTATTCAATGGAAATTAAATCAAAAAGGGTTTTGGTCAAAAAGTTTTTTTAAATTTGTTCAATACAACAGACTTATAAAACTTATAAAACTATTTACTGTGAACTGAAACAAAAGTGCAGTTTCATGATTCCAAAAAGGTGTTTAGAGTGGGATGATCCAGTTTATGAAGACTTTCAAGTCAGTTGTGAACGGGTCACAAACCGTGCTCAAATCTTTACACTTCTCCCAACCGACATGGCAGTTTGTTAGCATCTGGAGTGTTTTCAAAAGACTCTTGCACGTCGGTGTAATCCCTGGAAAGTGTGTGTTCCTTATCTTATGGTTTGAATGGCAGGAAGTTAGGAGGTGCTCACTTCCAAGCAGTTCTTGTGTGCAGCGGGCGATCCGTCTGTCTTCTCTGTGAAGCCTCTCATGGGTGGCCAGGCGGTGCCCAGTCAGTACTTGGTCCAGGATTGTCTTAGCTTTGATTCGGTCGCGGTCGTCAGGTAATCTGCAACTGTATTCTTTGTTGAAGCATGCCAGTTTGCTCAGATGTTTTGGCTGATTCTTACCAATGTCAAAATCAAAATGGTTTCCTTTTGTGTTCTTCTAATTTGGTTTTGCCTGCTGTGTTGGTTGTGTGCTGGGATAGAGTCTCAGGACCAGCGGAGGCTAAGGGGATCTAACTCTCCTGTGGGTGAGGGCCTTGTTGTGGAGTGGCTTGTAGTCACTGTTCCTTCAGGTGGTTATAAAATCGGTAAGCTCTCTCTTCTGGATTTTATTAATAATCGGACACGTCCAGATTCTGCTCTGCATGCATTATTTGGTATTTGTCTCTGGGCTCTGAGAATACATTTAAATTCTGCATGCAGGGTTTCAATTTGATGTTTGTCCCATTTTATAACATCTTGTTTAGCGAGTGGACCCAAGACCTCACAGCCATACAGGGCAGTGGGTTCTGTAACAGCGTAAGAAATGTTGAGCCCCATTTTAATTGGGATGTCTAGTTTGATGTTTCTTTATACGACATGAATGGCCCTCCTTGCCTTGGCTCTTAGGTCGTTTTTGTCTGTGCTCATTCCACATTTTTCTGTTCTCTAAACAAACTAGCAATGTAACTACAATATATCTACCCATCTATCAATCTAGAGTCTATCTACTATATATCTATAACTATATGCAGAAAATAACTATATATAACTACAATAGTTATATATAAAACTATATATATATCTACAACATATGTGTATATATATATATATATATATACATCAATATATCGATCAATATATTTAGAGAAAGTTTATTTATGTATATCTCTCTCTATCTAGAGTTGATCTATATATCTATCTATCAATCTCTAGTGTCTCTCTCTCTCTCTCGCTCTCTCTCTCTCTTTCTACAATGTATCTATTTTCGTCCATCCGTCCATCCGTCCTGGTGCGTCCGTCCGTCCCCATATGTCTGCGGGCATGTCTGAGCCTCCCTGCCCGCGGTAGCACTTCATTAGTGGTGGTGGTCAGCGGCACCGTCCCAATGACCGTCTCTTCACATGTAATTACTGTCCGGTAACCAGGTCAGAAAGGGCTAGAGTTCAACCCCAGCTGCTGCTGCTACAGCTTTAGCACACACACACACACACACACACACACACACACACACACACACACACACACACACACACACACACACACACACACACACACACACACACACACACACACACAGATTTGCACGCACGCACACACACACATTCACGCACACTCGCATGCACGAGCACGCATGCACGCACGTATACACACACACACACACACACTTACACACACAAAAACACGTACACACGTACACATAAACACACACACACACACACACACGCACACAACTTACACACGCAAAAACACGTACACACACGTACACATAAAACACACACACACACACACACACGCACACGCACACGCACACGCACACACATACACACACTCTCTGGGAGCCTTCAGAGAGGTATTGATTGGCTAGGCTGTGACATCGCCTAAGCCATGTCACCCCAGTGAGAGAGAAGCCTCCAAATTGACCAATGAATAAAGTGGTGAAAGTTGTAGTGGCACTCTCTGTGGGAAGCTGTCCATGTGCACCGTGCACAGCCACACACGCAACCACGCCTCGATGTGTATGCGCACTTTAATGTGTGTGTACATACATAAAACAAGAAGAAATGTTGATATATTCTGTTAATTCAAATGCAAACGTGTTACTAATCCCAAAATGGTTATAATGCCACTCCCCACCATTTGGAAGTGAATTTTATGCCATTTTGAGAACAGAAAAAAACCATTGGTCAGAACGGTGTTCTATACGCTCTGAAAAGCATTTTGCACCACATAAAAACAAGAATGTTGATATTTCTGTTAATTTGCAATGCAAATGTGTTACTAATCTCCCAAAATGGTTATAATTGCCACTCCCCCACCATTTGGAAATGGAATTTATTCATTTTGAGCAAAAAAAAAAACATTGGTCACAACGGTGTTTCTAACGCTCTGAAAAGCATTTTGCACACATAATAACAAGACAATGTGTATTTCTGTTAATTTCAATGCAAAACGTGTTACTAATCTCCCAAAATGGTTAAAATGCCACTCCCCACCATTTGGAAGTGGAATTTATCATTTTGAGCAAAAAAAAACAACATTGGTCAAAACGTGTTCTAACGCTCTGAAAAGCATTTTGCACACATAAAACAACAAGAAATGTTTGATATTTTCTGTTAATTTCAATGCCAAACGTGTAATAATCTCCCAAAATGGTTATAATGCCACTCCCCACCATTTGGAAGTGGAATTTATTCTTTTGAGCAAAAAAAAAAACATTGGTCAAAACGGTGTTCTAAACGCTCTGAAAAGCATTTGGCACACATAAAACAAGAAATGTTGATATTCTGTTAATTTCAATGCAACGTGTTTACTAATCTCCCCAAAATGGTTATAATGCCACTCCCACCTTTGGAAGTGGAAATTTATTCATTGAGCAAAAAAAAAAAACATTGGTAAAAACGGTGTTCTAACGCTCTAAAAAGCATTTGGCACACATAAAAAACAAGAAATTGTTGATATTCTGTTAATTTCAATGCAACAACGTGTTACTAATCTCCCAAATGGTTTATAATGCCAACTCCCCACCATTTGGAAGTGGAATTTTATTCATTTTGAGCAAAAAAAAAACATTGGTCAAACCGTGTTCTAACGCTCTTGAAAAAGCATTTTGCACACATAAAAACAAGAAATGTTGATATTTCTGTTATATCAATGCAAACGGTGTTACTAATCTCCCAAAATGGTTATAATGCACTCCCCACCATTTTGGAAGTGGAATTTATTCATTTGAGCAAAAAAAAAAAAACATTGGTCAAACGGTGTTCTAAACGCTCTGAGAAAGCATTTTGCACACATAAAAACAAGAAATGTTTGATATTTCTGTTAATTTCAATGCAAACGTGTTACTAATCTCCCAAATGGTTGATAATGCCACTCCCAACATTTGGAAGTGGAATTTATTCATTTTGAGCAAAAAAAAAACATTGGTCAAAACCGGGTGTTTCTAACGCTCTGAAAAGCATTTGGCACACATAAAAACAAGAAATGTTGATATTTCTGTTAATTTCAATGCAAACGTGTTACTATCTCCCAAAATGGTTATATATGCCACTCCCCACCATTTTGGAAAGTGGAATTTATTCATTTTGAGCAAAAAAAAAAACATTGGTCCAAAACGGTGTTCTATTTCAACCTGCTGAAAAGCATTTTGCACACATAAAAAACAAGAAATGTGATATTTCTTAATTTCAATGCAAACGTGTTACTAATCTCCCAAAAATGGTTATAATGGCCACTCCCCACCATTTGGAAGTGGAATTTATTCATTTTGAGCAAAAAAAAAAACATTGGTCAAAACGGTGTTCTAACGCTCTGAAAAGCATTTGCACACATAAAAACAAGAAATGTTGATATTTCTGTTAATCTTCAATGCAAACGTGTACTAATCTCCCCAAATGGTTATAATGCCACTCCCCACCATTTGGAGTGGGAATTTATTCATTTTGAGCAAAAAAACAACATTGGTCAAAAACGGTGTTTCTAACGCTCTGAAAAGCATTTGCACACATAAAACAAAGAAATGTTGATATTTCTGTTAATTTCAATGCAAACGTGTTACTAATCTCCCAAAATGGTTATAAGTCCCCCCCCACTGCCCCACCTTTTGGAAGGTGGATTTATTCATTTGAGCAAAAAAAAAAACATTGGTCAAAACGGTGTTCTAACGCTCC
>OLKM01001395.1:88245-139763 GCA_900291075.1 Melanogrammus aeglefinus | reverse complement strand
GCCATCCTGAGCAGATCGGAGGAGGTCTCCTGGAGAGACGTAGCTGGTCATACACGCTGGCTTCATGACCCATGTTAAGGCACCCCATCTTCTCTTGCTTTGGGGCTTTGGTTCTGGCGGTTTGAATGTTTGTCGATTGTAAGTGATGGACCCAGGATCATTAACAAGTAGTATTGGAAGTATAGTTGTAGCAAAGTCAATTACTACACGAGACCCAGGAGGTGTCTGTCCACCCCCCCACTCTTAGGATGACTTCTGGGGCTCCTCCACGACCATGGAGACCGGGGGATGGGGTGAAATTGGGTTCATTGCAATGGTGTGGGGAAATGATCACGGCAAGAGGTTCTACCACCGCCATTCAGGAGACTCCTGAAGTGTGTGTCTGTGAAATGGCTGGTTAAACTGTGCATCCGCTTGATCACGTCGATGTAACAGCTACCGTTTGAGCAGCCTCACCCAGACACCCCAACAGCCCCCAAAGTCAACAGACTCGGCCAGGTTGAGGAGCTGTCGGAGCAGCCAAGATCATCCACGCACACATCCCCAGTATGTATATACTTACTCAAAAATAGCTAAGCCTGGAAAGTCTGTGCACTAAGCGCTGTTTATCGTAAAGTGCAAGGCAAAATCCATTAAAGTCCGCACACTCCCTCACTTCAATCTTCCGTTTGCGTCACGGGCGAAGCCATCAGGCGGGTAATGATACTCCTCCCCAGTGATAATCAGTTGAAGGGAATGTCAAAGTAGCGACTACGGTGTGTTCCAGTTGCAAAGGACTTTTGATGGGACACCTAATTTAATGATGCTTATAAAAAAAAAAGTTCTGCACTCTCCTCCCCGCGCTGTGTAGCAGCAGACGCCAGCCGAGAAGGACCATGTCGACCTCATCTCGGAGATGAGAGATGATGAAGATCATCGGACCAAGCACAAGAACATCAGTCACCCTGCTGGGAGCCTGCACGCAGACGGGAGTGGATACGCGCGAGGGACGGGGAGGTGGTCCACTCACGCGTGTCCGCCCCGCCCGCCCGTGTATTAGCGTGACCTTGTGGAAACTCCTCTCCTGAAAAGGACACGGGAGAAAGGGCGCTGGCGTCGGCGCCTTGTGTGCACATGGCAGTTCGCCAAGCCAGCTCCTGATTCCCAGCACTTGTAACTAAACACATGTTTTAGACCCATGAGCCTCTCTGGCAGCCAGCATCTTAAAGCTTCTGGGGTTTGAATTGATGTACACACTAGCTTGCTTCCAGGGCTCCCATAGCGTCTGAAATCATTACCCTGACAAGGCCTGGCAGCGTTCTCAGACCCCGGAGCTGCCGAGGGGGCGGGGGGCGACTGACCTCCAGTTGAACATCTCCGTCGCACTCGGCGATCTTATTGACCACATTCCTCCCAGGCGTTATCTGCTCGTCTGCATTGTAAACATTCTTATCTGAAGAGTAAACAAGCCCTGTGGTTTTGGTCAACGCGTTTTCACTGCGAAGTACAAAATTTTCAACATGCAGAGTATCAATGAAGGGGTGTGCGTGGTCGGAGGTCTGCTCTGGATTGCAGTCCTGCAGTCGGGCGGGTCACGTGTCACCTGTGCGCTACGGAGCGGCCCGCGCGCTTGACTTAGTGTTCCCCTCGCTGCGTTCTGTTCGGGCCAGCAAGCGCGCCCCACTCAGCTTCGCTTGTTGGCGGCCTTCAGCAGATTGTTCTTCGTCTCAGGGTGTTACCACTGAAGAGAGATGGGACCGGCAGGGATCTGGAAATCATAAAATAACCCTAACCTATCCCAGCCGGGAATGGAATATTTCTACACACACCTGCCTAATATCTTAATTATAAAAGTAGATGAAGTTATCGCGATCTTTTCATTGCGAGTCAGCGAAAAAAACAAATGCAGGGGCACTATCGGGTGTCTCTAGAGGGAGTGATTCATCCAGTGTATATGATTGACTCACCTTGCCCTACGGACCGCCTCTCAGTCCGCAGGCCCGCTGTGACGTGTGATTGTTGAGGTTTGCGTCCAATGGGGGAACCCTCAGGGAGTACACTGAGGGCCCCGTGCGGCCGCTTCCGGGCATGGAGTAACTGCCTACAACACCGCGGACCAGGTTGCCCGGTGGAGAAGCATGTCCATCGAAGGACCTGTGTTCTCGCTCGCGCCTACTACAGTGGCGCCGCCGGCATGGGAGTACCTGTCCTCCAAGAAGGTACACCCCCTCCCGCCATGGCATGTGTCCCAGGCACATCCCACTATAATAATACTGGTCCAGCACATATCTTTATAATACTGTCCCTATACAATCTATAAATAATACTGTCCCAGTACATGCTATTATAATACTGTCCCAAATACATTCCTATAATAATACTGTTCCCAGTATATCCCAGTATAATAATATACTGTCCACCAGTACATCTATAATAATAGCTGTCCCAGTACCTCATTAATACTGGTCCCAGTACAGTCTATTATAATACTGTCCCGTACATCCCACTATAATAATACTGTCCCAGTACATTCTATTATAATACTGTCCCAATACATCTATAATAATACTGTCCCAGTAACATCTTAGAATAGATACTGTCCAGTACATCTATAATAATACCTGTCCAGTACATCTATTATAAATACTGTCCCAGTACATCTATTCATAATACTGTCCCAGTACATCTATTATAATACTGTCCCAGTACATCTATTATAATACTGTCCCAGTACATCTATTATAATACTGTCCCAGTACATCCCAGTATAATAATACTGTCCCAGTACATCCCAGTATAATAATACTGTCCCAGTACATCTATTATAATACTGTCCCAGTACATCTATAATAATACTGTCCCAGTACATCTATAATAATACTGTCCCAGTACATCTATTATAATACTGTCCCAGTACATCTATTATAATACTGTCCCAGTACATCTATTATAATACTGTCCCAGTACATCTATTATAATACTGTCCCAGTACATCTATTATAATACTGTCCCAGTACATCCCAGTATAATAATACTGTCCCAGTACATCTCAGTATAATATTACTGTCCCAGTACATCCCAGTATAATAATACTGTCCCAGTATAATAATACTGTCCCAGTACATCCCACTATAATAATACAGTCCCAGTACGTCCCACAAGTGACATCCCACTATTGATTCACACCATTAAAGATTGTGTGTTTGTGTGTGCGCAGTGTATCCACAGGGATCTGGCTGCTCGTAACGTCTTGGTAACCGACGACAACGTGATGAAGATCGCAGACTTTGGCCTGGCCCGCGACATCCACCACATCGACTACTACAAGAAGACCACCAACGTGAGCTGACCCCTCTCTGACCCCCCCCTACTGACCAAGTGATCAGCAAGAGCTCCACACGTGAGTCCCTGGGACCGTCTCGGTCCCCGGGACAGGCTGTAACACTACTCCTTGGTCAGCCCATCTGATCCTGTCCCCTGTTAGTGTGCGATCAGACGTACAATATTTGGTGTTTCCTCCAATTCATCTGGGCCATGAAGGTCTGAAATATACTTGACGACATTGGAAGACCCAAGTCTTCAGATCAAGTCAGGCTACAAATAGAAATAGATGAGTGGATATGTACAGCTTGACCTAGATCAAAGAGCTTGCTTAACTACAGCGCCATAAGTCATCACATTCATTCATTTACAATTTCACATTCTATCAAATTTAATTCCTGTTCCTTTTAAAAGTACGAATGGGATATGGAAGCTAGATATTCCCTAAAAATGATCTCTGTTCCACAAATGTACCTGTAAGGTATTGGTTTAACGCCCCAAAGAATCCTTAGGGTCTACGTGGTTTGTGTGAAGCTCTCCATCTTCACGGTCCTTTAGTAGGCCTGATGTCAGAAGCTGCTCATACTGCTGGTCCCCAGAAGCTACAAAACCCTTCTGTTAAACTCTGAGGATATGGAGGGAAGCTCCCGTGAAGAGGTTTATGGCCGTGCTGGTCCACGATCTTCTGACTTGTCGTTGTTTATATCTCCCAGGGCCGCCTGCCAGTCAAGTGGATGGCCCTGAAGCCCCTGTTCGACGTCGCATCTACACCCACCAGAGTGATGTGTGAGTCTCCAACACCGTAACACACTCGTAGTAACACACCAAACGGAACACACTGATGGTAACACACTAACCGTCACACACCAACCGTCACACACACACACACTGACAGTAACACACTAACAGTAACACACTACTCGTAATAAGAATAATACAATGTATTTTGCACTTTTCCAAAATAACTGCGTCACAAAGTTGGGGGTCCAGTAACGGAGACTTGAAATTCACTATTGTTGAAGTACAACAGAGAAATCCAACCCATATCCCCGCCCAGCCCCTAGCATGAGGAGCTCTGTCTGTGGTATGAGTCCAGACCCTGGTCAACTCCACGGTGTCTCTGTTTGACCTTTGACCGTCTGTTGGGCAGCTGGTCGTTTGGCGTGCTGCTGTGGGAGATCTTCACCCTGGGGGGCTCCCCCTACCCTGGGGTACCCGTGGAGGAGCTCTTCAAGCTGCTGAAGGATGGGCACCGCATGGACAAGCCCTCCACCTGCACGCACCAACTGTAAGGCTGCGCTACACCACCTACACCACCTACACTACCGTCCCCACCTACACTACCTCACACTACCTACATCACCTACATCACCTTGCTCTTGCCTTTTTCCATTACTTATCCAAAGCAATAAGTACATTTGTCAGAAGAAAGAGAAACAACATACCGCTGTTGGTACAGTACGGATGTTCATAGAACCAAGTGCACAACAAAGATAGCTAGTATAAGATGCTACACAAAGCTATCTACCAGGGGCGTTGCTAGACCAAGAGCTTTACTGGGGCACAGGCTCCCAACTCCCAATACACTAATGTGCGCATAATATAAAAATAGATGGCTACAGAAGGGTATGTACGAGCTTCAAAATCCTTATCGTCACTGTCGTACTGTAGGCTATATTAAGGCACTGGGAAAGGTAAAGAATCAAAGAGGATTTACAAACAATACCATTGCAACCAATTACGATAAGAAAGACTCTGATTATTAGGTACCTCAACCTCAATCCACATTTAAAATAAGTATTTTAGGAAAATAAAGTAACTAACAAACAAATTAAAAAGAAAAAAGTCTCTTCATGACCTACACCTCTTTATCACCTTCACCTTTTTATCTAAAGCATTATGCAGGGTGCTCCCTTTTAAGGAAAGTTGTGCCTTAGGCTAAAAAACTCTTCACAAGATGGTAAAATCTAAAATGCACATGTATACTTATTTACAAGCTGTGGAAACAGTATAAGTTTGGCAGAAGGACATGGACTTAAAATATATCTCTCCTAGGTCACAGATATCCTCCCCCATATTCTGAATAGTTTTACGTCTAGTCCCCATCATGTCCTCATCCAATTCTTGCCCGTCTCTCTCCTCCTCCTCCTCCTTCTCCTCCTCCTCCTCCTCCCTCCTCCTCCTCCTCCTCCTCCTCTCCTCCTCCTCCCCCCCCCCTGCCTGGCCCTGGACTGCCCAGCCTGTGCTCTTTCTCCCCTCTCTCCTCCTCCTCTTCCTTCTTCTCCTCCTCCTCCTCGCCCCTCAATTAGTGTAGCAGCCACTAGCCAGCAACATCCACATAGGCCTAAATATACTAACTGCATGCATTTCATAGGCTTTCCTACTTAACAACAGGGAAGCTTACCTTTTTCCATATAGACAAAACTGATTAGGCAAAATTGATAAATACAGTACCACCTCCAACCAGTCAGATAGCATATTACAGGTTGTTTTTTTAAAATGATAAAACTATTGAATTTACCGTAGGGTCCTATGGTCATCCTGGCAAAACTGCAGTTCTTTTTAGCTTAAATACTAAACCTTCTTACTGAATTATAGTGACTTTTAATATAGCCCAATCAGATTTTCTCTTATTTAAGTTTGCCATTAAACTATTCATAAAATCACAGCACATCAAACAAGCAATTGCTGGCTATTACCAGCATAAATATGAATGTTAACAGGCTGTAAAACTATCTAGCTGCTAAATTAAGGCTGCAGACGCTCAGTATTGAAAAACTGATGCTAATTATTTGGGCAACATTCTCTAACAGCAATCAAGTTGTCATTGTTTGTCTCAAACAAGTTGTGAATTTGTTGTAACATGAAAACGGGGGATGACTTACTTCGTGCTGATGTTTCCAGCTCCCGTGGTTTCCACTGTGTTTACAACGTAACATTAAGAAGAATCACGTGAACGATTCCGGGATAACCATGCTTTTTTCATTGGTTGTTGCGTTCAATCTTACCTAGATACAGTCGTGCTTTTTGCTGCTGCTGCTGCTATTGCTATTATGTAGCCCTTTTCTTTTTCTGATTGGCTGGTTAGTGGCAGGCTCGACTCAGGACTCCGAGGCAGCCGGAGGTGCGCTTGATGCATCCTACCGGTTCCTTAGCGATAGCGGCGCTACTGCAGATTAATTTAATAAGGGGGTCACTGGAATTTTACTGGGGCACTGGAGACTTTTACTGGGGCACGTGCCCCAGTAAAAGGGGCTGACGACGCCTCTGCTATGTACTATTTTTAAGTCCATGGACAGTGTGTAAGAGGGGGTTTGGGGCGGTACGGGGGAGGCTATGCAGAGTCTAGGTGAACTCTGAACCAGTGAGCTTGGAGTCTCTTGCGGAAGCTGGGGAGTGACTCAGCGGTCATGACACCGGCAGGGAGCTCGTTCCACCAGTGCTGTTAGATTCTTAATCCCTGACACAAGCCCACATCCTGACCCAGCAGCCATCATCTCTGACACTCGGATGTAGTATTTGACACAAGTTGGCACGTTAAACGCACGCCCATGAGATCATTGAGGCTGGTGTGTGGAACGGCTAGTGCGATCTTGGCTTGTTTCGATTGTGAAACTTCCTGCTCTAAATGTTTCTCATCCTGCCTCCACCCCCACCTCTGCCCCCTCCCCCTTACCTCCCACCTGCAGGGACATGATGATGAGGGACTGCTGGAACGCCGTACCTTCTCACAGACCCACCTTCAAGCAGCTGGTGGAGGACCTGGACCGCTGCCTGGCCATGACCTCCAACCAGGTCGGTCCTGCTGCCCCCTGCTGCCTCTTCCTGTCTCATCAGTTCTCCACGCCGTCTTTTTGGATCTCTACTCATGATGGCTCCCCGTCCTGACACCCTTTTTAAAAAAAGCGTGTCGAGATGTGAAGCATTCATTGGTTTATCCATGTTCGCGTTCCACTTTGTTGCTCTCCTTCAAACCGTCCGAGGGGAGCGCAGAGCGAGGCTAAACCTCTGACCGTCTTCTCCCCCTCTCTTTCTTACCGCCTTCCCTCCAGGAGTACCTGGAGCTGTCGGTGGGCATGGACCAGTACTCCCCCAACTACCCGGACACGCGGAGCTCCACCTGCTACCCGGACACGCGCAGCTCCACCTGCTCCTCCGGCGAGGACTCTGTCTTCTCCCACGACGCGGGCGTCGAGGAGCCCTGCCTGCCCAAGTTCCCGCCACACCCCAACGGCGCCGCCGTCAAGAAGCGCTAATGCTAACGCTAGCATTAGCGCTAGCGTTAGCCTAGCGCTAAGCGTGTGTCGGCATGGCGCTGACACATGCCACCTCCCACCCAGCCCCCTCCCCCCCACACCGCTACCCCCACATGAGTCCTTCCTGTCCTGCGACGGCCACAGAAGAGGCGCGGGCTGGGTGGGGAGGTGGCGGGGGGGGGGGGGGGGAACCACGGACCCAAGGGCCCCGGGGGGTCGATGCCGGAACTCTGGTGCTTCTTTGACTCGGATGCATGACTCCCACTTCCTGGCTCCCCCCACACAGACTGAGGTGGGCTGGCTAGGATGTCAATTAGGGGGGGGCACCTTGCTACTCGGTGGGCCAGCGCTGGAACATTTATTTTTCTACAGAGGGCTGCTCTGCCCCCCCCCCACTGGTCGGGAGAACCATAGGACTGACGATGGTGAAGGTGGTGAAGAGTTGTGTTGCAGCTTATTGTTTGGTGTTACATTGCTGGTGAACTGCAGAGACTGTACTATTAGAAAGGGGACGTGACTACCTTACACACAGAGGTCCAAGTATCATTCAAAAGTAACTTCTTGTAAATACAGGTAGAAAATTATAAATATGAATATATATTTACACTGTACTCTTATTTTTTTTAATATCATAATTGATTGCTTTTTTCTTTTTGTACAAGGATGCTTCAGTCTGATCCGTAAACAAAACGAAGCCCTTAGGGAAATAATCTGAAATTAATGAAATAATTGTACCGTATTGTGGAAATGTTGGCCAGTTTTTGTTCTTCTGTCTCCTCTTCCTCCCAGCTTTTTTTTTTGCGCTACATCGCTGCGTCCGTGAGTACGTTGACCAGCAGCTGTTTTGTTTCCATGGACTTGTATTTTTTATTACCTCTACAACACAACATAGCTTTGTGTGTGTGTGTGTGTGTGTGTGTGTGTGTGTGTGTGTGTGTGTGTGTGTGTGTGTGTGTGTGTGTGTGTGTGTGTGTGTGTGTGTGTGTGTGTGTGTGTGTGTGTGTGTGTGTGTGTGTGTGTGTGTGTGTGTGTGTGTGTGTGTGTGTGTGTGTGTTGGAGAGATGATATCCTGTATTTCTTGTCTTATTCCCAGAGCGGTGGTTGGTGACCCCGCTTGGTCTCCAGTGTATATACGTGTGGTTGTTGGCCGGTCAAAGGAACGCCACGTCTTTGTTTTTATCTTCAACAACGTGCACTTCCATGTGCATGCCTTCAATGTGATGGACTAAACTTCGTATTGTAAATGCTTTGACAGCAGTTACACCGGCTGCCTTTCCAACTTGATGGAGTTGCAAAAAAAACCAGTAAGCCACAGTTTAAAAAAGGTTTACATTCAAATAAAATGCTATCGAAAATAAAAGAAATTAAAAACCAGCTGCTAAAGCTTCGGGTGATTTGAACTGAGCTTGATAAAGTCTAGTCGGTAAACATCCAGGCGGTCAGCTGACATGTGTTTACACGCTGAGGGCCGCCCGGCCACTCCCGTCGTGGAGCAATCTAAACGCAGGTTGCCGGGAACGATTAAATATGATAATGCGGCGCTGGCTTGACGTTGAGCGGCTGGCGGCGCGGGCGCCCGGGCTGGTCGTAAACATGTCGTTTATGGCGGCGTGAGTGGCCCCAGTGCCTGAGGCTTTCATCCCCCAGGCCTCCAGGCCTGCCACGGTCCGGCTGGCCCCATGCCATTGGCTGATGCATCACAGGAGAAGGCTGTAGCCACGCAACGGCCTACCACACAGAGATACAGGTGCCCCCCCCCCCGCCTCCCAACGCTGTGTTTAATCACCAAGAGACGGGCGGAGGGTGGGGGGGGGGCCATACAGTTCTCGGTCATGTCCAGGATGAGGGGCCTGCAGGAACTAAGAGAGCATTTCCAGTGTTGTTGATCGTTTAGCAACAACGACCAAGTATAAAAATGTAAATTGATGAAAGTAATAATAAATGTATTTCCCAAGCAGACTAAATCATTGCTTTGATTTTCCCTGGAAACCTGTTGAATGTGGTGGTGTGTGTGTGTGTGTGTGTGTGTGTGTGTGTGTGTGTGTGTGTGTGTGTGTGTGTGTGTGTGTGTGTGTGTGTGTGTGTGTGTGTGTGTGTGTGTGTGTGTGTGTGTGTGTGTGTGTGTGTGTGTGTTGAAACACAAATACACACAGACTGAAGCAGCTTTGCCGTACGACCAGTTAATGGCGTGTCCATCCTGGGTGCCATTAGAAGAGGAAGCATTAGCCCTGGACAGAAGGCACAGGTATAGACTTTGAAAGAACAAAGGTCGCTGTCTAGAATAGATACAGCACTTTTATAAATGGAGAGCTGCACTTAATGGTAATGCTTGAAAAAAAAACAGGATGAGGCTCACTTTATTGTGTCTTTGTTTTGGTTAAAGATGCACTGGGTGCGGTCTGGAAGTAGTAGCACCATGTGTGTTATGAGTTCATAACTGCTATTAAAGTAAAACATTTGGTATTAATTTTCACGTACAGAATCATTTTGTCTTGGGTTGCCACTTTAGCTGAAAAAATGAAAGCTATCTCGGTCTCGTCGCCTACTAAACTTTGAATGGTTAAGCTACTGATAGTCTTTGCTTAACAAAGCCAATGGATCTATAGCTTTCAAAGATCTGCCCCCACTAATCTGACATCACTGAACAGTGAACAGTTTCCTCCAGACTGTTCTAGAAATGGAGGCAGACGTCTCTGGGTTTTGCAGAAGGATGTTGTAGCTTCTCTGTGTTGTATCCAAACCATGTAGGCTGAACGTGTTCCAAGTATATTTGTTGAACAGGGAGATTTTTTAAGGATTCAAGCTTGAGTCCCGTTCCTTTAATTTTAAGGAAAGAGACTTAAATTAATTTAAATAAGCATAACAACACACTGTTGTTGTGTAACCCTGTTTAATGTTTGATTTAGGTTTCTTTAGTAAAGGAAGCTTTTGGATCTACGTTAAGCTATGCATTTCCACTCATCTATTTCACTTTGTAGCCTGACTTGAAAATGTGAAGACTTGATTAATTTATTACGTTAAGTATATTTCAGACCTTCATAGTCCAGATAAATAGGAGGAAACACCGAATATTGTTCATCTGATCGGACACACTTACGGGACAGGATCAAAAGGGCTGATACAACCACGAGGGTAGTTTGATCATCCTTGTTCAAATACCCTGTGGGGGAGAATAATACTTAATACGATGTGATAAGATCAGTGATTTTAGCCTTTTAAAACAAATATATTCACAAAATATTACCAAGATGAACAAACTTGTAAAAGGATCTGACATGAAGTGCGCTGTATGGAAGGTGTTTTTATGATTCCTTTTACATATTAATGCATCAATCATTTCTTCAGAGACCAGTGGGCTGGAGGTGTCGGCCCTGTGTTCTAATAAAGCTGTTTAATAGAACCGCGTTCCTCTGAACCAACGTCACCGTGGCGTGAGTAGTGAGCTGTTGGTGAAGGTCAAAGCATAGCTGGGATAAATTCTGAAGAAATATGTCATAATCCATGAATCAATCTCATGTCCAATAAAACTCCACATTCTACTCGAACACAGAATAAGCATTTTGAGTCTCCTGACAATGTTCATGTTTAGAATTCCTATTAAAATCCGGAAGCTTCTGAACAGCTTGAGCTTAAGCTTCAGTACTTCACCTAGTTGGTGGATAAGCCAGACAGTTGTGATGTCAGTCTCCAAGCTCCCAATCAGAGAGACTGACAAGACGACCTTCAACCAGATGATGCCACATACGTGGAGGAGACATAACATTAATCACAGGCCTGCCCGTCCTCATCAGGGAGTGGCTCCGCAGCCAGCCACACTGCTATTGATGAGGAGGGGTGTGTGTGTGTGTGTGTGTGTTTGTGTTTGTGTTGTGTCTGTGGTGGGTTGTGTGCGTGTGTGTTTTGTTTGTGAATTTGTGTGTGTGTGTGTGTGTGTATGCATGCACGTGTGTGTATGCATGCACGTGTGTGCATGCGTGTTGGTTGTTTGTGAGTGTTTTTGTGTTTATGGTTTTCTGGGAAGCGTCCAGAAAAGGCAGAAGAAAGTGACGTCAGTCTGTTTTAGTGCGTAGCCCCTGTCCCCTCGTCGGGGAACAAGTGGATATTTATGGAGGGGGGGAGAGGAGGAGGGGTTTAGGGGGCAAACTGTCACCATGAGATAAGGGGTATGAAATGAAAGACTGCAGCAGAGACAGCCATGTTGCGCCCCAGGGATGGGCAGCATTTTGGGGGATACATGGGGGGCTTACCCCGCCATGGTTGGGTAAACCAGCCCCTGCATTCTAAATGAGCTGTCCTCAAGCAGGGAGGGAGGTGCTCACTGAGAACCGAGATGAGGTGCAGAAGACCTCTTAACATGAGGTTGATCAGTAAACCCATGCAGGCTTTTACAGCCCATTGTTTGCTAACTGTAACCGTGGCGCTCCCAGCCGGCTCACCAGCGGCTAAGCCGGAGAGCTGCTGTTTTGTTTACACGTGCGGCCGCTGAGGTTAAGGGCGTAGTTGGGGCCGTAACAGCAAATTATTCTGCAATAGAACAAAACTATGTATTGCTTTGTAAAGATGCAAATATCTAGTGAGCAGCATTGCTGGCTAAACGCTGGGTGGGAGGAGGGGTGGAGCAGGAGAGACGACGGCGGGGTCAAACGATAGCGAGCGCCCCACCTCATGCCGCTGCCCTCTGCTTGTTGACGGGCCCGTGCTTCGAGCTCCGGCCCCCAGCCCGGTCCAGCGTGTGACAGGGCCCGTGGAACGTTGGCGGCTCTGGGGACGTATGTGACAGAGGGGGTGAGCCCGGGCCACGGCCTGTCACTCACTGCAACCCTCCCCAGTGTCCCTCCCTTCCTGCCCTCTTCCTGCCTCTCCCCACAGCGCTGCATCGCTTCACACTCAGGAATGCTGCTTTAGCTATTCTGTGGAGAACTGTCTGTCTGTCTGCCTGCCTGTCCGCCTGCCTGCCTGCCTGTCTGTCTGCCTGTGCCTAGTTCTCAACCATTAGTGGATATATACAAAAAAAATAAGTTTTCTTTAGTCGACACGCAAGGGTGTGGTCAGTTAAATGAGATGAGCAAGGGTGTCATTGTTTCGCCCACGGTGAGACAGGTGTGTGTGTATTAGAGTGTAAGGAGGGTGTGTGTGTTTGTGTGTGTATGTATGCGTGTGTGTGTATGTGTGTGTGTTTGCACTGTGTATGAGTGTGCGTGTATGTGCGTTCAAATATGTGTATGGGCTTTTGCGGGTGTCTGTGTGTATCTGTGTGTGTGGGTGTGTGTATGTTTGCGCTTTGTTAGTGTGTGTATGTGCGTGTGTATGTGTATGTGTGCGTGTGTGTGCATCTGCTCGCCGGTGTGTTTGCGTCCCAAAAGCAGCGAGCCCGGGGGCAGGGCCCCGCCCCTTTCCCACCAGATCGACTTTCTTGGGCCGAGCGGAGAGACGGGGCTCCTCCAGGCAGGAGACACCTAATCCGGCCTGTCAGGGCCTTTATCAAACAGGATCAACGGGCGAGCCAAGCCCGCCCCCCCCGCGGCAGGAGGATACCTGGACACACATTCCTTCAACACATCCCGCTCCCAGGGGACAGATCCTCTGTCTGTAATGGCAGCCCGCCCCGCAGAGGGTGTGTGTGTGTGAGTGTGTGTATGGGGGGGGGGGGGGGGTAACAGGGGGTGTGTGTGTGTGTGTGATGTGTGTGTTAGCGTGTGTGTGTGTTAGTGTGTGTGACAGGGATGGAAATTAACTTTTTTGCCCACCAGCCACTGTGGCAGGTAGATTTAAAAATCGACCAGCCACTCATCTTTTTTACCAGCCACTTTTTATACGCTATATATATTTGTAATATATGCGTACATTTTAAACAATATAATAGTAACAAAAGATAAAAGTGTTTTTCATACAGATCTTTTTTCCATCAGAAGTTCACTGTTTACTGTAAGTGGGTTCTACCAAGGAACTGAGTTGAAAACGTTACACTTTTACCGCATATAATAAACAATACACAGGTATCTGCCATGTTAAGTTATGTTTATTTCAAAGGTGTTACGATGACAAGTTTGGGGATAATTCATCGATACAAAGTATTTTCAATAAAAAACAAATTGACACATTAACAATAAATCAACATGCATGGCTACACCATAAGTCAATTTGTTTTTTTATATTTACATGTGAATGCATACAAATATGTCCACAGACATGGTAACTAACGTATGATAGTAAGCATTATTGGCCCTTAACACTAATATTCAGAAAAAACACTGCCTCAAAAGGCTATTGGCTTAAGCAATACAAGTAGAGGCATATACTTGAACTTTATACCCTGAACTTTTAAACGTTGCAAACATGCAAAAACACAATTATAAATTTATGTGGCATTCAGTCCAATGCTGAAAATATATCTGTAGCATTCAGTAGGCTAATGCTGTGGTAAAGTGTGTAAAGAATGACTTAAGTGTTTCTTTCTGTTCAATAGTCTAGATAGAACTTTATCAATCCCTTGTAGGAGAAATAGCCTATGTTAATGTTTGTCCCTATAAAACAATAATGGTAAAAGAATAAGGGATCCCACTTCCGGCTTCCATGAAAGAGAACCAAACTAATTCACACAATAGCGTTCATGCAAATCTAGCATTAAAGGTTAATTTAAGAAAGTTCTCTCCAGTCACGCTGAAAGTAGTTCTGAAAGCATTGTCAGAGAATTCTGGAAATCTGAATGCTGACTAAATTCTCAGAATTTGGACACTGCAAATTATTGCACGCTATGAATAGTGAACTACTTTAAAAAAAAAAAAAAAAAACTCGACTGCGCGACCAGGCGACAAATGACTGGAAGAACCTTGTTAAATGAACCTTTAATGCTGGATTTAATGATCAGAATTCAGATTTTATCCAAGTATTCTGACTTTATTATCAGAATGCTGAATTTTATCTCACAATTCAGACTTTATTAGCCTTTTCTATTTCTGAATTAAAAATCTTGTGATGAATAATCTACATTTGTACAGTCGATGTGCAGCACTTTAATTCCCGTCAACTTTTTTTTTCTAACATCAGCACTTCCACAACTATGCCCATGTTCCTGACTGCTATATACAAAACCATTTATAGCGCATCTATTTTTCGGCTGGGTAGTGATAGTCGCCCTAAATGCAGCTTTAATGTGGGCTCTGATTCTGGATGAATGCCGCTGCTGAACTTTGTGAATAAATAAAGGGAACTGAAATCTAAAGAAGACACATGGTTTGATACCGGTGAATTTCAGCTGAAAGTGGAACATTGCTGCCATCAAGGGAAATGAATGTAGCCTAGGCCTATTGTAAGTAGCTTTCAATTCCTTGTTTTTTTGTTGAACATATCCATTTGGTATGACAATAGAAACTGAATATTTCTTCATGTGGAGAACCGCTCTAGATTCCCACACAGATTTTTTCCTGTAGAAACCTATGGTGGAAACCAATACGCCCTCTCAACCACAAAATGTTCGAGTCACTTCTATGGAAGTAAGTCTGTGCCATCGGATTTTGAAAATAAAAAGCCATTAAACTCTAAGGACTGAATATTTATGCATTGAAATAACGGATCTGGATTTGAATTGAACTTTTCAGCTTTATTTTTATGTTTATGTTAAAAATTCAAAATCAAAGGTTCAACGTCAAAAACTTCAACGTGGGGACGTTGAAATTCAAATCCAGATACGTTATTTCAATGCATCAATATTCAGTGCTTAGAATTCAATGGCTTTTTATTTTCAAAATCCGATGGCACAGATTTACTTCCAAACACTTCTCCTTCGTCATGCTTAACTGATCATGCCTCTCTCGTTGGTTACACAAATCACCATGGACACTTCCAGAACCCCCCTCAAATTTCAGCCAGCCAGACAATTCACGTCACAGTCACGTCTGTTAATTTATGAATGGAATTCTGAATGTGTCCCGCCTCCGAAATTTCGCGCTGCAAGGCAGCCTGGATTCCATGGATCCGATTTTCGCCTGAGATGGGGAACCAATCACAGAACGGGGAGGGCCGGCAAGACGATGACGACATCTATGCGACACACCCATCGTCCTCTTCCAAATTGCGTGTGTCTCGACTTGAGAGCTGTTACATATCTCGGATGTTGACAGTCGCAGTTCAGTAAGAGAGACGTAGAAGAAGAAAGGGGCCGGATGTTGACAGTAATGGTTGTAGAACTGTGCAGCACTGTATGACGAATGTATTAAATATGCAAATTTGATCGGACCTGACTGGGAAGTATTACCCGACACAGTGGCGGGTGAAGTGACACAATTCAATTGTGTGTGTGATTATGTGTGTGTCAGAATGTGTGTGTATGTGGAACCTCTGAGTCCTAAAGGTCTCATCTGCCCCACTGAGCCCACAGATAAATATCAGTGTGTTGTGGGTACTCGGCTGTGTTCGGTGTGTGTTGGGTACTGACCTGACTTCAGTGTGTGGTGGGTACTGGGCTGACCCGAGTGTGTGGTGGGTACTGGGCTGACCAGTACCCAGTGTGTGGTGACCAGTGTGTGGTGAGTACTGGGCTGACCTGTGGTCAGTGTGTAGTGGGTACTGGGCTGTCCTGTGTTCAGCGTATGGTGGGTACTGGGCTGTGTTCAGCGTGTGGTGAGTACTGGGCTGTCCTGTGTTCAGTGTGTGGTGGGTACTGGGCTGTGTTCAGTGTGCGTTGGGTACATGGCTGTGTTTCTGTTGCCAGACACCAACAGACATCCTGTATAATGCCGCTCTTGAGAACCAGCACATGGCCTTCGGATGGCCTCTGGTGATAAACATGGGCTGTCCTGGGAGGACAACCACCACCTTCTGTTGCCATTGACACCACTGGGATGAAACAATAAGTCTTCCCAAAACAATAATAAATAAGAGCGGATGATACCTGGCAGCAGCCAAACAGCAGAGCCTTAGCTTTCTAAGACTGAGTAACCCCCCAGCACCTTTCTCTGAGTGTCCCCACTTAAGGCCCTGTGCCGTCAGTGACAACGAGATAAGGGAGGGCATGAATCAACGCCGGCTCTCTAATCATATCACAGGCCTCTGAGCCATATGTCTTTGTACTCTCTTTAATTGAATTGAGCCTGGTGGGATGAGATTGCCTGACATACCTTCCCAATGTCTGAGCCGCCCCCCTCCCCACACCAGGAGAGGAAGCCAAGGAAACAGACAGGATCCACGCTGTCCTCCCTGGGGGAACGGAGAGTATCCAGCTAGCTGTAGCTAGGCTCACACATACTACCTCAATGTTTGGAGGCTGGTTCACTCGAGGCGAGGTTGACCTCCACCTCATCACGTAGCTGGCTAGAGACCTCCCCTCTAGGGACACCAAATGAGGAATGATGATGGGCATTAGGGGCCTGGTGACGACGTTACAGGAGCCTTTTACAGGTGGAATCGTCAATGAGGACAGATGAGTGCAGCGGGTCACACTGCAGGGACAAACACATGCTTTATTGAGTTTCCCTGTCACATGATGCTTGGCGGTGGCCCTGCATATAAAGTGGCTCTTGACTCATGCTCAGGCGGGGGATCGTGCCTTGTTCTCTGTGACGTCACGAGGAACCACAGGTGATCCATCAACGGGCGGCGGCTGGCGGGACCAATCCATCTCACGCTGTCCTTGTCTGTCCTTGTTTGTGTTTACACTTTTCTAACTAATGATCATATTGAACAGAACTGCTGGAGATTTAGCGTACGAATGCCCACAACAACATACTATATTCACGCTGTCACTCTTCAGGCATGAACACTGAGTCAGCTGGAGGCTTTCTGGGAGCAGAACTCCCATGAAATATGACATGGTTTTTCCAAGCCCTGAAATCGTGCTTCTCCCAAAGTGGCCCAGAGTCCCAGCAGGTATGTGGAGAAACAAAAGCCCAACGGCCAACAGATGTTAGGGGCGGAGACAGAGGGTCTTACTTGGCTCCTGGCCCCTCATGAGGATGGGATGTGGGCTCGGGGGCCACAGCCATCATGGTGGTGGATGTTGGGCGACCGTCCTTGTTCTTGACGTAGTTCCGTCACTAATCCAAACACTGAGACCCAGCAGGGCACATTGAGAGAAGAACCTGGAGCTGGTCCAAACGCAGACGTGAAGGCTCTGCTTTAGAGCAGCACAGCCAGACAGAACAGGATACGGTGGGGCCAGTGTCTGCTGCTAAGGTTTAAGAAAAGGCCTGTTTTGGTTTGATGACTCATTTGTGCCACCTCAACATGGCAGTCGCTGAATGCTACCTCTGCTAAGTCCTACCCCCTAAATTCTGAGGAAGAGTGTTTTTTCCCAACTTGATTTTCACTCGTCAACGGCAATCTGGAAATAAAATAATCTGGTTCTAGGAACACAGCTGGTATTGTGGTTACGGTATTTTTTGAATGGACATGCACTATTAAAGGGAACATGTTGAATCTTTTCAAACCCACAAAGATTTCCATACAAACAAAAAATATGTTTACCTCATCTTTTTTGTGCCCACAGAAGATTACAAAGACTGAATCTTTCTTTGCTTGATATCCCAAATCATTTTGGTTTGTGAATAAATCCGGACATTAAAGTCGACCTTTGCCTATATCCCAGGGATTTTTATAAAAAGATGGCCACAATAATAATGTGTTTATAACAATAATAATAAAGTAATTGAATCATCCATTTTAAGGTAAAGATTAAAGGTTAATATATTTTGGGCTACCATGTCCTTATTAAAGAGTTGGCAGCCTATGATTTCCAGCTGCTGCTACATGCTCTGCCTCTCTGTGTGCAATTAAACTGGTTCCCACCGGAGGTGAGCTGGGTGGAGCGCTTTCAGGAGTAAGCTGAAGCATTTACGGAGAAAAACAACAACCAACAAGCACCTCTTTAAGTACACTGAACTTCCTGGGAAATGTAGTCAGGCCCTAATGAATCAAAGTCAAAAGAAAAACATGCACACGCAAGTAGCCCAATTCTAGACGTCCTTCATAACTAGACCTGTCGCAGCACGTGCGTTTTCAGAAGAAAATGGGTGTGGAAGCAAACTTGATGTGTGCCCAATATTCCATGACATGCTAATGCTAGCTAACAAGCGAGCATTCTGACATGCAAATGATAGCGGTGCTAATGAGCGAGCACACTGACATGCTAATGCTCGCAAGGCTAATATGCGAGCACGCTAACGCTAGCTAGGCTAATATGCGAGCACACTGATATAAGAATGCTAGCAGGGATAATGAGCGAGCAAGCCGATTTTCAAGTCCCTGGGCCGCTTTAAAGCCGACTTGCGATTGATCGAACAATAGGGCTGATCGTTTTTGTTTGGTTGTGAGTTATGGCGCCCCCTGTCACAGAAGACGGACTTACGTGCAGTTTCTACACATGTAGCACCTTCAAAACCCTGAGTTGTTCCCCTTTAGAGTGGTTGTTTTTCCTAGACTGGTCCTACCAGACTCTCGTACTTCAATTGACAAACGTCAACTCACTTGAAGGCGGGTTTCTGTTGAAGTTCAAAACTATTGGATCTGCCCAGTGCCACTCTGGATCTCCATAACCAATCGCTAACGTTTGGCCGGGAATAACGTTGCGCGCAGGCTGTAAACAAACCAAACACCGTGATGTCCGTCAACGAGAGCTGACTTTAACGTCATTGTTCTCAGCCACTCTCTCCGTTCGCTGATTGGAAGCAGAAAATTTGGAAGGAGGAAACCAACTAACATACCGCAGACCAGAGGCCTCTAAGAATAGTCAAATCTCCTAACCTTTATGCCTCCTTTCCTTAACCTTTGTGGAAAAACTCATCGGGCCAAGGAGAGATGAATCGGTGCTTCCTTTCGAACATAGGAAAACACAGCGCTGTTGTGTTTTAATCCGACTCCACTTTTCCTAATCGACCTCATTGCGTGACGGGGAGTATTGCTGAGCTCTAGCGTCTCTACGGTGGAACTACAGCTTTCCGAAGTTGGTCGACTCTAGATTGAACAAGCGCTCTTTTGATCCATGCAATGCATCTCGTCGTGCTGATTTCAATCAGGTTGTCGACAACAGTGAGAATCACTTAGGTCGGACTTGGCCAACGAAAATATTTTTGGCCAATTCACATGTGAAAAAAAATAGGCTCAATTTATGTTGATGTTGAAATTAACTGCCCTCGTCTTTCTTAAATGTGAATTCGGCATTTTATTTTCTTACGGTGTATAGTGTGTGCTTAATAACCAACAATAAATTATTTCATTTCGATTAAAATAATATGGTTCTGGAATTGGTATCCATTATTATTAATTGTATTTTCTTCTCTTCTATTCTTCTGGTTTACCGCGTCTCTCATGGGTCTTCGCGTAGAGTCGGGAAACTTTGTCGGTGGCATGTTGCTTTAAAGGAGACATATTATGGTGTTTTCCCAACAAGTATATATGAGTTCGAGAAGACATGTTTTTGAAGCTGTTTGCTGGAAATAGCTTTTGGAAAAAAGAACTACCTACCCTATCCGTCAGCCACGCCTTCCCAGTCCGTTGGCTGACGGTGCAGTGGGCACGTACCGTAATCGACCTCATTGCGTGACGGGGAGTATTGCTGAGCTCTAGCGTCTCTACGGTGGAACTACAGCTTTCCGAAGTTGGTCGACTCTAGATTGAACAAGCGCTCTTTTGATCCATGCAATGCATCTCGTCGTGCTGATTTCAATCAGGTTGTCGACAACAGTGAGAATCACTTAGGTCGGACTTGGCCAACGAAAATATTTTTGGCCAATTCACATGTGAAAAAAAATAGGCTCAATTTATGTTGATGTTGAAATTAACTGCCCTCGTCTTTCTTAAATGTGAATTCGGCATTTTATTTTCTTACGGTGTATAGTGTGTGCTTAATAACCAACAATAAATTATTTCATTTCGATTAAAATAATATGGTTCTGGAATTGGTATCCATTATTATTAATTGTATTTCTTCTCTTCTATTCTTCTGGTTTACCGCGTCTCTCATGGGTCTTCGCGTAGAGTCGGGAAACTTTGTCGGTGGCATGTTGCTTTAAAGGAGACATATTATGGTGTTTTCCCAACAAGTATATATAGTAGGCTATTTGAGTTCTAGAAAACATGTTTTTGAAGCTGTTTGCTGGAAATAGCTTTTAGGAAAAAAAAAATCTTGCCTACCGCTATTCCCCTCTGTTTCAGTCCCTTCAGAATGCGCTGTTTCTGGTGTCTGTAGCTTTAATGCAAATGAGCTGCTGCCCATTGACCAATAAACTGTCAGACTGAACCACAGCATGGAGGAGAAGGGATTGTTGCCGTTTGCAGACTCCTGGAGCTCTATATCTATACCATATAATATAATAATAATAATAATAATAATAATAATATTATATATGGGTATTTATATAATATTATATCTAATATCACGGCCAAAAGCTATGTGCGCCTCAGAGGATATTATGAATCATAGAGACTGCGTCTGACGTCTCTGGCACTTCCACAACAAGCAAAGACTCGTGGGGATATCTCACCTTGTGATGAGCACACCCCATTTTAGGCCTCTGAAGTGGATTTGGGAATGGTTGAATAATTGAAGCTCCTTTGCATAATTGTAACTCGGCCAACCTTAATCCAAACTAAATTAATACCGTCGGCCAGTATTAAGTAGTAGGCTACGTCATGTACCAAATCGTAAAGGTACAGTAAAATCTTCCCTGACAGCCCTTATGGTTCTTTGAGGCAAAATACACTGCGGGACAAACTTCATATGATCATTTAATTCATTGATAAACTCCCAGGTTTGGAGTGGTTGATTTGAGCATTTTTGCCCCATTCACTTTCCATATTAAATAATAATATTATAAATATTAATAATAATAAAAATTCTGAAATGGTTGCTCTCTAATGGTAGTGGCACACTGCATTGATGACCGAATATGCCCGATCGTAAATACCGCCAAAACAAAGTTTTAGAGGTCCTCCTGCAAAATGAGGAGGATGAATCACAGTGAGAAAAATAATAATTACACACAAGATAAAAATAGTGTGGCTTGTTTTGTTACCACACTAATTATTTATTAAAAAGTTTAAATTGCAACAACCTAGTTAGACGGCAATGAACTGAAATGAATACATCATGTCAATAATGTATATTTCAGCAGCTTAATTTGAAAGTGCCAATGCACACTTGTTTTACTATTAACATGGGCCAATAATAATATAAAATTGGCTTTCCGTTTTACTAATTTTACCCCATTTCCCTATAAAAACTTTTTTACATCCTACAGGCCTAATGGCCTGATGATAATTTTAGACAGCATACTGCTTTAAAGGTAGCGGCTTTCTGCTCGGGACAACAGAGTTGTTGTCCCCGCGAACTCGCAGTGCCTGGCACCGGGGCTCCGACCTGCCAGCTGCCATTCAACTCGTCTCTGACTTTCATCGCTCCTCGCTGAACGTCATGTTTTAGGCCACAGCACCTCCTGGTGTCGAGGACCGGGAGTGAGAACCACTAAACACTTAACATCAAACGGGTGATGGCTTATTAATTGTTCAACTACATCTTGTTTATGTTCCTGTATAACCTTTTCGCAGAGGGCTCATTGAAGGACAAACACTTATCATTGGATTGCCCTTTTTAAGTACCAGGGCCCGGTTAGTAGACTATTGAATCTGTCAGATAGATTCAGTCAGAATCAGAAGTCCCATAAGTAATGCTATGAGTGACACCTGTGTTTGTCCTACGGCATGAAACGGTCTAAGATGTTTTACGATAAAAACTGTGGTGAATGTTGGCCTAATGACTTAACACATTGTAGGTGCACATTATTACTCTTCTATCTGCAATATATTTATCTTTGAAGTATTCGTTTTTTTTTCTTATGATCATTGAATACAACATCTATTTTGATAGCGAATCAATTACGCACACATTTACACTCTCACCACACACACACAACGCACACACACACGCACACACACACGCACACACGCATACACACACACACATACGCATGCACACACACACCACACACACACACACACACACACACACACACACACACACACACACACACACACACACACACACACACACACACACACACACACACACACACACACACACACACACACACACACACACACACACACACACACACACACACACACACACACAAACACACACACTGAAGTTCGCTGCCCCCTTGGTAACACTAGCTCCCATCCAGCATGTCTCATCCCAACTTCTGTAATCAATGCAGTATTGCCTCAAACATAAATCTTGGAGGCAAGATTCCCTCTCCCCTCCCCCACTCCCCCTCTCCCCCTCCCCCAGTCAGCCACCGCTGGAGCTATCGTTTATAGGTTTTCTGTGTTCCATATGAGGCTAAGTTATTCAGTGTCAGCGGCACTGCGTACAGGTCCTAGTGCGGAGAAAGAACCCTTACTCTCCCCTCTTGCAGTTGAGAGAGAGAGAGAGAGAGAGAGAGAGAGAGAGAGAGAGAGAGAGAGAGAGAGAGAGAGAGAGAGAAGAGAGAGAGAGAGAGAGAGAGAGAGAGAGAGAGAGAGAGAGAGAGAGAGAGCACAAACCCAGAGAAGCTGCAGAGTACCCACAGAGGATAGGAGGACTACACCTCTTCTGTTCCTCACTCAGACTCCAGCTCTCTCTCTCCCCCTCCTCCTTGTTTTACGCCTCGCCCGCTCACCCTTCAGTCTGCATCACCAGCGCTGCCATCGAGCTTCAGGAACACTACACTGCAGGAGTGCTCATCACCGGCTGCTCAGTGAGCCAATCCAACGGGAACAGGAGAAACTTCCAGAAGTCCCCCCCCCTCGCCTACCTCTCTGCTCTCACCCCGTCTTCGTGTCCCGCCTTTAGTTTAGAAGGAGAAGAAGGAGATGAAGGAGATGATGGTGGACCGCGGCTGGGTCGGTTCTCCCAGGGGTCTGGCAGCCGGTTCGCTGGCCCTGGCTCTCCTCCTCTGCCTGATGGAGGGGCCCGAGTTGGGGGGGGCCAAGCGGGCCCCCAAGATCCCCCGTTGCCCCAGCACCTGCTCTTGCACCAAGGACAGCGCCTTCTGCGTGGACACCAAGGCCATCCCTAAGAGCTTCCCCCCGGGGATCATCTCCCTGTGAGTACAACCCCCCCACCCCCCCAGAGAGGTAGCCGTGTATGTGTGTGTATAGTCAGACTGTGACCATGTGGCTGTGGTGTGCTGGGTTGTCCACTAGTGTGGAGATGCACACACCACCACATACATGATGCTTTGACATAATACCAGCATCGCCACATGTTGTCTTGCTTCCCTGTAAGGAACGTGGAGGATCAATTGTTTTAGCTCACATAGCTATATCAACACAGTTATACGGTTATCGGTTATCTTACAGCGTAAAATAACACAAGCAATGTGTGACATGGTTCAGGCTGGGACCTGGAGAAGGGGACGGGCCATGCTGCCACTCACATGCCACTCTGTTACAGATGATGACCCAATGGACAGATGATGCTTTGTTTTCAGCAGTCTCTGCTCACTCCTGGCCGGGAATCAGCTAGCTATAATAGCTATGACAAGAGCCCCACGATGCCAGTACATGAGTAGTGGAGCGTTGTCATCCTGTGGCCAGCTCCTGTGAGACTCACTAACAATAGCTCGCATATGCCTGCTAGCCAAGAGGTCATGCATTTCCTAGGGGGGATGTGTTAAGGAGAACAGAGAGATACACACTCTCTCTGAGGCAGAGAGAGTGTCAGCCGCAGGCCCAGAGGTTTAGTGTGTGTACGTGGGGGAGAGAGTTGACTGTTCCTCAGAGTGTTCCACAGAGAGAAGCAGGATAATGTATGTTATTATCGAGCCGTATCGATCACCGAACAGGGTCGGCCGGTGAAGCAGGGCTGGGATTGTGTTGGAGCAGCAGCCGAGGGAATTACAAGAGTGCAGGCAAGCAAAAGGGTCGCCTGGTTGTCACAATAAAGACAACAAGGGAGCAGGGCACTGTGTGAGTCCTCGATCTGATAAAGATTTAGGCCTGGCTCAGATTCTAACTGCAGTAGTCCAAACTTTGGCAAGGAGACTGAGGAGTTGAGCGTGTGTAAGTGGCAGGTGCAATTCTCAGCAAATCCTAGTCCAATCTAGATTACCTCTAAAGACATTCGTCTTTAATCAAATTAGAAAAACAGGATCATACTACAGTTTAATCTGCATCCTGCTGGATTACAGAAGAGACCACCAGGAACCACAGAGGAAAATACACAAAACACTTTGGGAGTACACACCAGCAGTGCCCCCCTTATTAGTTACAAAACACAAGATCAGAAACAAAGTATCCATAACACCATGAACCAAATAAGCATTGTTACTTTTAACGTGTGAAACGTTATTCAATCGTTTCTATGCTCCAACAGGACGATGGTGAACGCAGCTTTCACCACCATCCCAGAGGGAGCCTTCTCTCATCTGCAGATGCTGCAGTTCCTGTGAGTATTCTGCTACTCTGGTCTCCTCCCTGCACCACAGTGATCCTCAGCTGGTGGGCTGCGACCTAGACATTGGTCGGGAGGGCCTTTAGACATGGTCCCAGAGCACAGGCAAAACCTTCATCCTTAGAAAGAAGGATTAACAAATTCTTCAATGGCATACTATGTTATTGGGTTAGACACAATGGTTGTCCCTCCATGTTTTTAACAGTAAGTGAAGGCCCCCTTTTATAACTCAAATATTGGTCCTTATTTATTTTTGGGTGACTATTGACACATTTGGGTCCTGATGCTAAAAAAGTTAAAAACCAGTGGTCTACCAGCATCTTACTGTTACAGTACGCCACCTACACACCCAGAGGGGGGGCATCCCTCTAGCACTCAGGTCTTATATTACCGCTGTTCTTTCCCTCCTTGATTAAGGGAACACTTAACAACACATTTGTCTCAGTCCACTTATGCTTTCTTTGTTGTTACAACTTTAGAAAGAGAAGGTTTATTTCTTCCCTTCATATGCTCTGCATCGTTCTGTAATCAAGACGGCGTCTCTCTTGGTAACGTTGAGATGGCAGGACGACAGCCACTAGAATAAATGGCTATTGAACACAGTGGTGACATTGCAGTAATAAGAGTAAAGTGTCTCTGGACCAGTGTCAGTGTTACCAAAGACTGAGTCCCTTCAGCTCCCTTACACTCACACAATGCCCCGCTTGTGTCCTCAGATGCAATCGAGTGTGTGTGTGTGTGTGTGTGGAGGTCCCCATGTGGTTGTGTGTGTGTATGTGTGTGTGTGTGGGGGGGCTATTAAGAGAATGCACTGTGTGTTGCTTGTATTGTGTTGTGTTGCTGTTGAATCACACTGTTGAGCTACAGAAACCAGAACCTTTATGAAAACAGATTTGTTTGCACAAGGGGTCGCCCAGCTCAAGTACCAAACACACGTCGTTCCACCAGACAAGCAATCATGAACGTCTGGGACTTGATCGGCTTGCTTTTGCTTTTCCACAGTTTACTGAACTCCAATACGTTTACTCAAGTGTCGGACGACGCCTTCGCTGGCCTGTCTCACCTGCAGTACCTGTAAGTGTTTCAAACTAACTACTGACCACAACAGTACCTGTAATGTTTCACACTGACCAAAACAGAACCTGTAAGTGTTTCACACTGACCACTGACCACACCAGTACCTGTACGTGTTTAACACTTACCACACCAGTACCGGTAAGTGTTTCACAATGACCACTGACCACACCAGTACCTGTAAGTGCATCACACTGACCACATCAGTACCTGTAAGTGGTTCAATCTGACCATACCAGTACCTGTAATTGGTTCACACTGACCACACCAGTACCCCCAGACCCCAGTACCTGTAAGTGTTTTACAATGACCACTGACCACATCAGTACCTGTAAGTGTTTCACACTGACCCCGGCCCTGACTACACCAGTACCTCTTAGTGCTCACACTGGCTACACCAGTAACTCTAAGTGATTCCTACACCAGTATAAGTGTTTCACACTGCCTGCCCTTACAGCCCTACGGCTCTACAGGCTCTGCTGTGTCTCCATCGTTGAGGTTAAACGTCCACGTCTCACTAGAGGAACGTTAGAATACTGAGGCTCTGTCCCGTTTGGTATCAAAAGCTTTGCTAGGATTTGGAGCAGGAACGTTTCCTCATCCTTATCTTTTGAGCTGCACAAACGGCTGAAAGCCCACAGGTTGAAGGCTTTACGGTGAACCGTTTGGCGATGAGTGTTCAGCCCTCCAGGAACACCGTCCATCAGGCTTTAAAGAGGGATTGAGCAGATTGTGCAGCAGCCCATTACAGAGCCTCTGCATTAACGGGTAGAACCCCAGCGACCCGCTGTGAATGCTAATAATATTTTCATGGCCAGCCTCGGCTGGATCGTCTGTGATAAGTGCACACGCTGTTATCCATCTTCCATACACGACCAAGGCAGAGTGGGCTTCAATGATGAAGTTGAAACTCATTTGATTATTTTTGTTTTGTTAAGTAGCTATAGTGTATGTGTTGGTATTAATATAATAACATTGTTTTAAAAATATATGTATAGTACATACAGTATCTTTATCTAAACTAAACCAAATTGTATTATCCCTATAGATAATCTCTAATTATCTAATGTGTGCCCAGTTGTTTTGGATTCTATCCTACTGCCTATTGACAAACTATTGATGTTGTCCATGTTTGTGAAACATGAATGAATCTCTGAAGCTGTCTCTGTCCCTCAGGTTCATAGAGAATAACGACATCCAGGCTCTCTCCAAGAACACCTTCAGAGGACTCAAGTCTTTGACCCATCTGTAAAGTATCCCCTTTCTGCTCTCCACATATTTGATCAATTTAATATTGTTTGTTTTTATATTTATATTTATATTAAGCTTACATTAAACCAGAGCAACTTTGATAAATGTAATATTAAAGCAGAACACATGTGATCAATGTAATATTAAACCAGAAAACATTTGATCAATGTAATGTTGTATTTTTGTTTTTATATTTATATTAAACCAGAACACCTCTCTTGGTCCGACTGTGTGTGTTATGGATCAGCAGTAGTACTTACAGCTGCTCTTTCCTGCTGATCCTCCAGGTCTCTGTCCAACAACAACCTGCAGTTGCTGCCCCGGCAGCTCTTCCAGCACCTCGACATCCTCACTGACCTGTGAGTGTTAACACGCTGAAACAGACGCCGTGGCTTGACGCAGTACTGCTTTGAACACTCAGCAGAAAGCAAAGTTCCCTGTGGAAACATTGGCAGCATCACACTGCCATGAAACTGAATGTGCACTTACACAGCCACTTATTGGGAGTGTTTCTTAGGGAATACTAAAAATATGGTGGTTTTCCTTTACTCTAAATAACGCCCTTTTGACGCTCTGCCCAGAGACCTGCGGGGGAACTCGTTCCGCTGCGACTGTAAGATCAAGTGGCTGGTGGACTGGATGGAGCAGACCAACACCTCGGTGCCCGCCATCTACTGCGCCAGTCCCTTCGAGTTCCAGGGACGCAGAATCCACGACCTCACCCCGCGGGACTTCAACTGCATCAGTGCAGGTTGGCCCTTCCCTCCAATCCTTTCATGGTCAGGCTCAGTGACTTCAAATGGCAATGGACTTGATTTCAATTTATGGGCAGGTAATAACTCTCTCTCTCTCTCTCTCTCTCTCTCTCTCTCTCTCTCTCTCTCTCTCTCTCTCTCTCTCTCTCTTCTCTCTAACTCTCTCTCTCTCTCTCTCTCTCTCTCTCTCTCTCTCTCTCTCTCTCTCTCTCTCTCTCTCTCTCTCTCTCTATAGATTTCGCAGTTTATGAAACCTTCCGTTTCCAGTCGGTGTCTGTGGAGTCCTATGAGTTCAACGAGGATCACTTTGTGGTCTTTGCTCAGCCCGATACAGGCTTCTGCACGCTGTACATCTGGGACCATGTGGAGATGCTCTTCAAGAACTTCCACAACATCACCTGTGAGTAACGACGGGTTGTTGCGTGAAGGGAATGTGATGAATGGATTATCAAGACATTTGAATAGGGTGTGTCTGTGTTTGTGTCTCACAGCCCGCTCTGCCGTCTACTGCAAACCGGTGGTGATCAACAACACGCTCTACATGGTGGTGGCCCAGCTCTTTGGAGGCTCCCACATCTACAAGTAAGACTTTAAACCATGCTGATCTCAAATCACAGGGTTTAGAAGGACGACTTAACTAGAGCGTTAATTATACTGCCTATCATTAGTTTGTCGACTGGTGGTTATTAATATCAGAAACACTGTGGCTGTTGTTAAATGGACTGCGGTAGCCACTCAAAGCTCTTTTCAATATTGGTGTCTAGCTCAGGGACACTTCGACACAGGAGCCGGGGAACGAACTAACGACCTTACGGTTACCAGCCAACCCGCTCTACCTCCTGAGCCACCTGCCGCCATGCATGTTGTTGTCTGTAATGATCAGTTCTCATTCATCGTTTCTCCTAGATGGGCCGACGACCCGCAGCGCTTCGTGAAGATCCAGGACATTGACACGACGCGCGTCAGGAAGCCCAACTTCATCGAGACCTTCCAGCTGGACGAGGAGTGGTACTTTGTGGTGGCGGACAGCTCCAAGGCCGGCTCCACAAGCATCTACCGCTGGAACAGCAACGGCTTCTACACCCACCAGTCCCTGCACCCCTGGCACCGCGACACACACGTGGAGTTCCTGGACACCGGCAGCGGGCGGCAGCACCTGATCCTGTCCAGCGCCTCCCAGCCGCCCGTGATCTTCCAGTGGAGCCGCAGCCAGAAGCAGTTCACCTTCTACTCCCAGATCACCGAGCTGGCCGATGTGCAGATGGTGAAGCACTTCTGGGTGCGCAAGGTGCTCTACCTGTGCCTCACGCGCTTCATCGGCGACTCCAAGATCCTGCGCTGGGAGGGCCAGCGCTTCGTTGAGATCCAGACGCTGCCGTCGCGCGGCTCCATGGCGGTGTACCCCTTCACGGTGGGCCTGCGCCAGTACCTTCTGCTGGGCAGCGACTTCTCCTTCTCCAGGGTGTACCTGTGGGACGACCTCACGCAGCGCTTCCAGCCCTTCCAGGAGCTCAACATCAGGGGGCCGCGTGCCTTCAGCCTGGTCTCTGTGGACAACAAGGACATCCTGCTGGCTGCCAGCTTCAAGGGGAACACCCTGGCCTACCAGCACCTGCTAGTGGACCTCAGTTCCAAGTAGAGACCACCTAACACCCAACTCAGTAGAGATCCGCAGTAAAGGGCCCCTGTTAAACCACCAGGTGGGAGTGTTATTGGCCTTTACAAGCTGTTGGGAATCTGCCTTTTCCTGGGCCAAAGTTACATCACAAGTGGGCGTTCGCACCTAGATGTGTGCTGGATGGATCAGTCTGCCAGCCTACCCAGTGGACTGCAGCAAATGTTGCTTCTCTATCCAGCGTACAGATGGACACTCCCACTTTTAATGTCACTAAAACACAGGAAAAGGCAGATTTTCATAGGGCTTGTAATGGCTAATCTCACTCAGACCTGGTGGTATAACAGGGGCCCCTTAAAGAAACACGTGCCATGCCGAGGAGAGGGACTGCAGCTTGCCTGAGCCAATCAGACTGAAGCCGTCTCAACAGACAGATGGAGACAACTAACCAAATGATCGTTTTCTAATTATATTCTTATGCAATAATATTGGACAACTAATTACATCCATGTGTGTGTCGGATCCCTGAGCATTATGATCCAATGTTTTGTAACGTATTATGCTATATATTGTATGCTCTACAGATTGTGTGCATGTACATTAACTGTTCACATTGAATGGATTGGTAAAACTTTGGATCCTTAAAACAAATTAGCCCACATGTAGCGATCAGCATGCCGCTTATTAACAGAAATCCAAAGTACGCTTGACTTGATAACAAACAAAGAAATGGGGATTTTCTGGACTCTTTGTGTTTGTCAATAATCCATCATTTCCTGTATACCAATTTTCAGTTTGATTGTATGCTTTCATTGTTCTCAGCCTCACTTGTAAAACGATTTGGATAAAAGTGTCTGCTAAATGTCTAAGTGTTAAAGGAAATGGGGGAATTTCGAAACATATTCCTTATTTTCAAAGAAAGATATATTCAAAAAATTGAATCGCCAACGAGCATGACCTATGACCCCACGTTCATGATCTTTGACCTCACAATCCTCTCAGAGAGCAGTTCATGTGTCTCTGTTCTACAGAAATGAATAAAATCAAGAAAATATTTAAAGTTATCAGCACTTTATAAATGCAATAAACTTGAATAAACTGGATTGAGGTTTATCGTGACACCAAACTTCATGAGTTTGATGGGGCACTGTTTACATAGAATAAATAAAAAAATAAGTAAATGAAAAGTCCTTACATCCGTGCGCGTGCACCAGCACCACCTGCTGGTGTCGCTGAAAACGAAACAAAAAGAGGACTGTGGGTGCGCGTGTTTTGTCACACCAGACGTCTGTGGTTCGTATGTGGTATCAAGAGGCGTTGCATTTAACCTCCGCCCGCCCGCCCACACGCTTTGGTGTTTCAAACCAAGCATACAGTGGTTGTTGTTTAGGTGAAGCTCAAATTAGTCAGAGCGAAGTGTGCATCTTTCCACGTTATATTAATAATAGTAATCCTTATTCAGCTGCCAACTCGGCTGATCTTTTGAAATCGACGTAATGTTTTGAATGTCGCCATTCATATCGAACCAGCTCTGACGATATCTCTAGACTCTCAAATAGCCCTTTAGCTCCTGTAGTTATATGGCACAACAAACATAAGGTTATCGTTTCGGGTTTCAGGGTTCGGTTCACAGCATGGAGCACACTAAGAAAACAGTTTTTCCAGATGACTGGGAGGACGAGGAACGGATGAACTTCTTGTTCTCCGACTTCAAGGAGAACCGAGAGGTCCACCCCTCTGACTGGGACAGTAAGGTGGACTTCTGGTCCTCGCTGGTCCTGCAGACCTGCAGGACGCAACGGAGCCGTGAGCCTGAGCCTGAAAGGAACTCAACGCCGCTTTCAAGAGGAACGGACGGCTGCCGCTGGGCTTGACCACGGTCATCCAGAGCATGGCCAGGTAACCTTCTCACCAATGGGGCATGTTTTCATCCAAAGCTCTTGTGTCACTGTAACTGTCACTGCACGGGTTCTCATCGCGTTTGTTTGACCTCTCAGGTGTGGGAAGCTGCAGAGAGAATCTGAGTTCGCTGCCAATGTTAGACTCTGGCTGGCTGTCCTGGGGTGTCGGGGTTCTACTGGTGAAGCCTCTGAAATGGACCTTCTCCACCCTTCTAGGGAGTAGCCTGGTATCACAGGATGAGTCTTTTGTTGTGATAGAGCTAGTAAAGGTATGTTGACTAAATTCTTCGAAATCAAAGTAAATTGTGTGCGACGCTGTCAGTAATGCCACGGGTTCCACCTTCCAGGAGAAGGCAGCAGACCTGCTGGAAGCCTACAGGAGCAGTGCCTTTTCCTGCCGCTCGCTGCTGTCCTTCCAGGAGCTGAGCGAGCTCTGTTCTGAGGTCTGTCCTGGAGAGAGCTCCCTGTGCCTGGCTCTGCTGCAGCTGCAGAGGGAGAAGAGGTGCACCGTGTCAGTGCACGAGGGGGAGAAGGTAAGGGTTGTGTTAGCAGGGCAAAGTTTATACAGATAACATATAGTGAAGTTTTCTTTGTTTTCCCGTCCTAACAGATAGTGAAGTTTTCCTTGTTTTGCCGTCCTAACAGATAGTGAAGTTTTCCTTGTTTTGCCGTCCAAACAGATAGTGAAGTTTTCCTTGTTTTGCCGTCCAAACAGATAGTGAAGTTTTCCTTGTTTTGTCAACCTATCAGATACTGAAGTTTTCCTTGTTTTGCCTTCCTAACAGATAGTGAAGTTTTCCTTGTTTTGTCAACCTATCAGGTAGTGAAGTTTTCCTTGCTTTGCCGTCTTAACAGATAGTGAAGTTTTCCTTGTTTTGCCTTCCTAACATAGAGTGAATCTTCCTTGTTTTCATCCAAACAGAGAGTGTAGTTTTCCTTGTTTTCCGTCCTAACAGATAGTGAAGTTTTCCCGGCCAGGGCAGTGCCGGGTTTCTCCTGTGAGCGACATGGACGTTGGGATCTACCAGCTTCAGCGCAGCGAGAACCTACTGGGGGAACGAATCAAAGTCCTCGGCCTGGAGGCAGACAAGTACGGCACATACACTTTATCCATACAAAAACAGATACAAATACAAATTATACAAACATACATACAATACACATTATGCATACAAATACACATTTTACATACAAATACACTTTATACATAATATACATTATACATACAAATACACATTATACTTAAAAATACACAACATACAAACATGCTTTATACATACAGATACACTTTATACATACCATTACACACAATACGTACATGTGGCCCAATGGGTTTATCAGTTTAGTGTGTTTTTTAACTGTGATGCTATTCTATATGAGTGTGAAAGCGTACCTACCTAGTGTCCTGAGTCTGTTCCATAAAGGATGGTTTGAGCCGTTTTCTTGCTGTATTCCATACAGCAAGATAACACTATAACTGCACTATAACTGCTGGGGGGATGATTGGGCTGCTGTCTTTCTGAAAGTGCCATTAGGAAGTTCTGCAGCAAAGCAATATTTTAGGAAAGTGTTTAGACTATGGAATAGGGATGTCACCACATCGGTGCATAGCCTCAAAGCCAATGCTCTGTGGTATCACTTAACCAAAGCACTCTGCTGGATTCAGGGCCTCAGAAAACAGCTGCTTGACTTATTGCTGGGGTCAGACTGTTGGCATGGGGGGTGAAGCACACTGTACTGTGCTTTCTGTCCAAGGTCAGGTGGTCATCTCTAACGTCCTGCTAACGCTAGGACGTGTGATTTATCTGCAGGTGCAGAGAGGAAGCGAGGATGCTCCTGCGGGACAGGAAGAAATCTCAGGTTACGCACGCGCACACACACACACACACACACACACACACACACACACACACACACACACACACACACACACACACACACACACACACACACACACACACACACACACACACACACACACACACACACACACACACACACTGCATCCTGATAATCATCCTCAATTTCCTTTTTAGTTTCTCTTTGTGAGTAAAGGTTTCCTCTGTCTGAGCTGTTTTCAGGGCTGGGAGGCTATATATCAGAATCAGAAAATGTTTATTGCCAAATACATTTACACATATTAGGAATTTGTTTTGGTATTCGTTGAGCACAATCTATGTATAATATATATGCCATATAATATATGGCAATTGCCAAGATTACCAAGCAAAAAACAATCACTACCCACACCAGCTGGTTGAACAGCGAGTCTGTTACGGTAGCACCGCCCTCCCTCTCTGGCACAACGGGGCGGTGTCCCCACCGACACCCAGTTCCTAACATTCATAATACTGCAAAGGCAGGAGCTCCCATCAGTGAGCCATAGGCTCCATCACCATGTGTTACATAATGCAGGGATCGATGGTGAATTTATCTGGATAAAAATGGTACTCTTAAAGGCAGAATCCAAATATTTCAGTCGGGATTTGCTGGGTAATTTTTGGTTTCCCGCAATGCTTTTTTGAGTCCCGTCTTCAAGGTGATGATTGGCTCAGGGAAAATGAATGCTGAGCCGAGTGTCACTCAAGCAACCAACACTAGACACTGACCCGCAGAGCCTGGGCCCAAACAAGGGTTTTTCTCATTCCCTGGTAATACAATTGAATGTGTTTCATAGGCCTTGAGATGTCTGAGGGGACGCAAGAGGGTTGAAAAGAGAGCGGACAACCTGTTTGCCCAACTTGAGACCATTCGAGGTATACTGGACAGAATCGCCCAATCACAGACCGATAAACTGGTAAGCACTGGAAGGTTAACAACAATGTTATTGTGGGTGATGAACTGTCGCCACGGTGACCTCAGCGTTCAGCGGTTTGGATAAATGCTATTATACGTATGTTCAACTGTGCTCATGTCTTTGCATGTCAATGTGCTGGTGACCTGAAGGTTGTGCAGGCGTACCAGACTGGGGTGGCGGCCCTGCGACTGGCATTAAAAGACGTCACAGTGGAAGGGGCAGAGAGCCTCGTGGATCAAATCCAGGAGGTAGCTTTGAGATTTCAGTCATTGGTGTTTGTCTTTGTCTCTATTCACACTGCCATACTAACATGTTTGTCTTTCACCAGCTGTGCGATGTTCAAGAGGACGTGAACCAGACTTTAGCGGGCGTGGCCACTTCAGGTGCATGGTTTAGTACGATACAAGATGTATTGTGTCGTGACTCATTTCTGCTGTTGTGTGAGTACTTAGAGATATTTAACATAAATATGTGTTGGCAGACGAAAATGTGGACGAGTTGGAGGAAGAGCTCAAAGCCCTGATGGAGGACGACGACGCGATGACGGGCAGCCTCCCGGGCGTCCAGGGCGTTGTGGGGCACTTCCTCCCGGAAGTGCCCCACAACGCCCTGGTACCGCCCAGGGAGATGGCCCAGGGAGGTAGCTCCCTGCTGGCCTCCCTGCCCGACGTACCAACCAACACCTTCAACATCAGCGACCAGCAGCTGGAGGAAGAGCTGAATCGTTTAACCCTCAGAGACTCAGGTTTGTTGCGGTCCCTTCTAGTTCGACTCCCTGCGAAGCTGTCCTCTGATTCGTCCGTTGTAATGCCTTTCTCCTCCGTTCCTCCTTCTCTTCAGACTTTGGACAGAAGAAGAGGCTGGAGCCGGCACTGTGAGGAATCATGTTGATACACGTTGCGAGAGTTTCAACAAGTCTCTCAGTCAACTATAAGCAGTTATTTTATTCTCTTAAAAAAAATGCCATTTCTGATTCCTCAAAAAATTTACCAAAAGCTGAAATTAAGGTTTCAATGGATGTTAAGTGTAAATACTAACACTGTGGCACTTTGATCACTGAACTGAATATGGTATTATTCCTTCATTGGGTTTTAAGTGACTTGTTTTGAATAGTGAACCTGTTATAATGTTTCCCATTCTTTTTCAGCATGGACAAGGTTTCCATGCATAAAAAGTAATAGCATTTAATTGATCTTTTCTGTGATATAATGTCTGCAATATTGTATGAACAGTCCTTTTTGTATTGTAAGTGGCCTTCATAAATTAAGATATACCTTAAAATAAAGATACATTTCATGCCAATTTAGGTTTTGATTGCCAATAGAAATAAAAATATTTTAAACATTTTTGTCAGTACTTCAACTTACTTTTTTTACTTTCAGGGATGTTAAATTAACTATTTAATATTTGTTCTGCAATTCTCATTTAGATTTGTATTTACAAAGTGTCTATAGTCATTATATTTCCCAACACAGCATTCTAAAATGTAATGTTTGTCGATATGAATCTGAGGACCGGCACCGCCTAGTGTACCTGTGTTGGTTAACACCGGGTGGCAAATCGAACACATCCCACACAGCGCATGCGCCACGTCACTCGGCGGAGATCTTAGACGGAAGAGCAGAAGGTTCACGGCTAGCATCTGGCTGTCAGGTAAGCTGAGTTTAACTCATCAAGGAGGGCGAAGAAAGAGAGAACCGTTCAAAACTATGTTGGGATGTGATGTCTACCAGCCTCCTTTATTCTTACAAATGTTTTGTTCCACGTGTCAAATCCGTGTTATTTTCCCGTAGCTAGTTAGCACTAGCCGCTTCAGGAGTTCATGTTTACGCATGACGTATAACATTCCATCTCCTGAGAGCTGAGGTCTGTCCGTCCATACCCCAAGGACCCGAGTCTCACTGACTAGACTGTCATTGTCATCAGGTCCGGATCATGGCTGGCGATGAAGAAACAGAGAAGGTTATCTGGACCGAGTCGACACTCGCCTCTACAGTCAGCTGCTCACACATCGCTCTATATTAAATAATAACACTATCCGTCGTCATGGGAAGGTGTGTATTATTAGCGCAGCCCCTGGTTCATGACTGTCACATTGATGTTCACACTCCACATAGATGTATCTTTCCTTGACTCAACACAACCGCCTTCCTTCTGTGTTTGACAGGATCAGCATCTCCTGCCTGTTCCCAGCCTCCTGGCATTTCAGCCTTTCGTCCCATGTACTTCCACGGATCTTACAGCCTTCCTTCAGACAGCTGCTCTTACTTGGCCTGGTTTTGTGCCTGGTGGGACTGCTGTACCTGATGTTCTTTATTGGAAAGGGACACACCATTTGGACTAAAGAGGAAAGCCACTTCCACAGGTACGCTTTGTTGAACTCTGTAACCTCTCCACTTCCTGTTTGACCAAAGCGGTAACAGATTGTTTGTTTTTTTCCTCTGAAGACACTTGGCTCGAGTTACAAACGTGGAGGCGACGGACACCAGCAACCCCACGCTAAACTACGGCTTAGTGGTGGACTGTGGCAGCAGCGGCTCCCGGGTGTTTGTGTACTGCTGGCCGCGACACAACGGGAACCCCCACGAGCTCCTGGACATCAGGCAGATGAGGGACCAGCACCGCAAGCCGGTGGTGATGAAGATAAAGCCAGGCGAGTCCTACACACTCACAATTTACATTTGGTGCATTTAGCAGACGCTTTTATCCAAAGCGACTCACAATAAGTAGATTTATCTGCAGAAAGAGAAACAATATATCACTGTTGGTACGGTCAGGATGTTCATAGAACCAAGTGTCAAGCACTAGCAATCGCTTGGTTAACCCATTCCCAGTAAACAATCAAAGCTAGCTAGGTCAAGATGCTTCACAATTCTAAAAGGCTAATCTAGGTGAACACTGAAACCTCTTTTAAAGCTCTTCTATCACCACAACCATATGAGGAATTTCCGTTGTTGTATTAATGTTGACAATATTGTTGTCAATATTGTACTAGGTTTATGACGGATTTCCTATATAAGAAAATGTGTCCTTAAACTTTCAACCCTTTAATCATGAAGCTGACTAGTTAGCTTCAAATATGTCGTGAATATTTGGCCTGTTAAGCCCTTTGAGACTGTTATGGTGATTAAGGGCTATACAAATTAAATTGAATTGAATTGAAGTCACTGGTTAACTCACTTGTTATAGAAGCTTTAACTGGTCCATTCACACCTGGTTCGACCAAGGTTTCCTTAAACCTGAACCTCGGTGGCTAATGTTAACATTGTTGTGCAGCGGACATCTCTAATGTGGACCTCTTTTGCTTTTAGGGATCTCTGAATTGGCCACTACACCAGAGAAGTCTAGTGACTACGTCCACCCCCTGCTGAGCTTTGCAGCCCAACACATCCCCAAGAACAAGCACCAGGAGACGCCCCTGTACATCCTGTGCACCGCTGGCATGAGGCTCCTGCCTGAGAGGTATGATGCTGCACCTGGAGTCTCAGGGGCGGCGGTTTATTACTGCCTTGGAAAGGAACTCCTCATTCAAAAATCATTGAGCTTGCTCAGAAGACATTGGTTTAATTAATTCAAAAATAGAACAGGCATTGATATTGGCGCCTGGTAACCAATCGTATGCCTGCCACAACACATCTCCGTGTCTGCACGCTCTGCGCACGATGCATAATCCAAGCTCAATGTTTTCATTCGCTTCAGCTTTATGTGTCTTTTGAGTGAAAGGCTCTACTTAAAGTAAAACAATGTGACCTAATTTGATCCTACTGTTTGGTTACACTGCACTTGATCATTACAAATAATAGTGCAAAATGATCACCTTTAAAATAGAAGATATACTGTTTCTCTAGCATCACAAAAAAATTGTAAACAGTCTGAGGAGCCGAGCCTGCAGCCGAATGTTGCTGACCTCAACATCACAGCCTGCTCAATGGTGTTTCTGGTTTGATTTTGTTATTTTAGTCAACAAGAAGCTATTTTGGAGGATCTGCGGACAGACATCCCTGTCCACTTCAACTTCCTCTTCTCTGACTCCCATGTGGAGGTCATCTCTGGCAAGCAGGAAGGTAAGCAAACGGGATTCACTCACCGGGAGAAGTTGCACAGATTTTTGTTACATTTGTGAGACACTAAATGTAGTATTCTCATCAACACAATAAGGTTTCAAATATAAAAGGATTAAATTCTGATTACTTACCTTTTCTTTCATTCCAGGTGTCTACGCATGGATCGGAATAAACTTTGTACTGGGAAGGTTTAACCATGTCCACAACGGTAAACGTTTTTCACGTTGTCTTTCTCGAGTGTTGAATGGTTCTCTTCTGAAGACAGGAAGAAGGTGATGGAGATCTCCTGTGTGACGTGTCATGGCCAGTCTGATGCCTATGCTAACGCGCTGCTTGTCTCCCTCCAGATGGCCAGGCCGTAGTGGAGGTGCAGCTCCCAGGAGGCGACCAACAGGAGGCGCTGGTTAGAAAGAGAACCGCAGGCGTCCTGGACATGGGGGGCGTGTCCACGCAAATAGCGTACGAAGTGCCCAAAACCGTAAGCTTTGCTTCTCCACAACAGGTTATTATCCACCAAACCAATTCAGTTTTATCCCCCGCTCTCTGATTTCTTTGCCACTTACCCTTCTCGTCTTCTCCTTCCCTCCCTCCCACCTCCTGTCTTTACCCGGTTCAACCGGTTTGCATCCTTTATTTTGGCCTGTGATGATGGTGACGTGTTCTCCATTCAACTCTATTGATGGCCTGCTGTAAGCTGTCTGCATCCATTCGTAGCCGGATACAAAGTCCAACAAATGGAACTTACTGAGAACCGTTCAAACTTACATAATGCTCCGTACTGGAAAAATACAAAGAAATGTGAAATGGTTCTGTTGTAGTCGTGTTTATTGTGTTGAAAGCATTTTTCGCATTGCAAATTCTAGTTGTTTTATTGAGTGTTGGCTTTCCACCAACTCCTGTTTGTTAATAGTTGAGGCCCACATGAATCTGACATTGTGTAGTTGACTTGTACTTAGTAGTGCTCAGGTCAGCGTCTGTTTCTGCCGCTGATGTCCGCTGTGCCGTCTAGGAGGAGGTCGCCAAGAACCTCCTGGCGGAGTTCAACCTTGGCTGCGACGCCCACCGCACGGAGCACGTCTACCGCGTCTACGTCTCCACCTTCCTTGGCTTCGGGGGCAACGCGGCGCGCGGGCGCTACGAGGAGAGCCTGGCTCAGAGCACCGCTACCAAAAACAAGTGAGAACCGCTTTGGATCAACAGCCTACCTACTTTCTTCCTTTAAATACTTTTTCTTTTTCTATACCCCCTGTCATTTCCAACGGGACAGCCTTATTTCCCGTATGGGTTCAACAAAGTGCACTTTATTTTCCCTAAATGTAATATCACCAATACCATTGGTCGAAATCTCTTTGTCGTGCCGGAGAGCGTTTAGCGTGAAGGCGCCTTCTCAAGGGTAAACAACACGGCACTTATGCCTTTTAAGAATGAATGTTTGCTCGATACAAGTACACGTCCAGTACCTCACAAAATGTCTTATCACAGAGATCAAAGTGCCATATTTCCCTTGTTTAAATACGTGGCACACAAAGCTCTGTGGGAGAATCGGCGCAACAAAGTGACTTTGAGTGGAGCCTGGAGAGATGTGACCGATGACCATGGTTAATCTGCAGACCGATTCTGTCCTTCTTGTGTCCCTTATTATATATTACGTGACATGTGTGTCTCACCCCCCCCCCCCCCCCAGGCTCCTGGACCAGCATGCCGGGGAGACGGCCGAGTCCCCCCTGCTGGACCCGTGCCTCCCCTCCCACCTGCAGGACCAGGTGGGTGCGCTGCACCTCAGGGGCACCGGGGACTTCGACCGCTGCCGGCTGCTCCTCCAGCCGTTCCTCAACCGCACCGAGGAGAGCCACACCTCGCTCAACGGCGTCTACCAGCCCGCCATCGACTACGGCAACAGCCAGTTCTACGGCTTCTCTGAGTTCTACTACTGCACGGAGGACGTGCTGCGCATGGGCGGGGACTACAACGCCAGCCGCTACGCCCAGGCCGCCCGGGTAGGAGGAGGAGGCAGGGTGTTGATGAGCGTGCTCATCTGTGTCTCAGATGAGCACGCTCACCCTAACCCTAGAGGCTCACAACTGTGAAGGCTAAGCGTCTGATCAGCCAACACAACATCCAACTGGTGGACCCTAGCTCCCAGCTGTTATTAGTGGAGTTCTGAGGGCATTTTCTTTATAATTTTTGCACATGAAATAAAAAGTAAATGCCAGTAATAAAAGAATTGATGCCATTTGACGTTGACGCATACATTGTGTGTGCACATACGTGTTCACGTACATTTCCAATCATTCTGTGAGTGCCAAGCTCTTTCGATTGAGTCTAGGACAGGGTCCCTTTAGTGATGCTGTAATGTTGTTGTGGGACCTGCTGGACTGAACTGGTTTGTGTTCCCCAGAGTTACTGTGCAACGCAGTGGAAAACCTTGAAGGAGCGCTTCGACCACGGCCTCTACGCATCGCATGCAGACCTTCACAGACTGAAGTAGGTCAAGCGAGGAACTGGAAACTCGGCCTTACTAGCACCACTTCATTTTTGCCAGTTGTACAATAAAAACAGGTTTAAGGTTACAAATGCTGACCTTTTCAGTGCTGTAGGGATGAGTGTAGCTTTTTAAATACCTCGGTTGAATGGCTTTTTAACGTTTTCCTTGGCAGCAGCCACAACAACGTAATGCATTTCTTATCTACCTTTTAGGTTTGTCTGTGTATTCCATCACTTCCAGCGTAGGGACCAGTGTTTTAATCTGCATGGTTTGTCTCTGTGTTCCATCCCTCTCTGCGCAGGTACCAGTGTTTTAAATCTGCATGGATGCATGAGGTTTTCCACTCGGGATTCTCCTTCCCTGCGGAATATAAAAACCTGAAGACGGCCCTACTTGTCTACGACAAAGAGGTGCAGTGGACGCTGGGAGCCATCCTCTACCGGACCCGCTTCCTGCCCCTAAGGTAAGGCACGGCCCTCTGTCCTCATGGCCTTGTTTCTGGCTGAGTGCTAGGCTAATAACGCGCTCTCGGTGCCTCGTAGGGACATCCAGCAGGAGGGGCTGAAGGCGGTCCACTCCCACTGGCGCCACGGCTTCTCGCTGTTCAACAACCACTACCTGTTCCTGGCCTGCTTCATGGTGGTGCTGCTGTCCATCGCGCTCTACGTGCTGCGCCTTCGCCGCATCCACCGGCGGGTGGGGGAACGCCGCACGCCGTCCTCTGTCACCTGGCTGGAGGAGGGCCTCCTCTCTCCCTCCCTGCCCATCACACTCTGAACGCCCCGCGAAACATCGACGTCTTCGCTCGCAAGTCTGACCCATCCTTCTCCAGCACCTCCATCATGATGCTGCTCCTTATGACCCCGCCCCCCATGGAGAGAGACCCCGCCCCCCCATGGAGAGACGCCCCCCATGGAGAGAGACCCCGCCCCCCCATGGAGAGAGACCCTGCCCACCATGGAGAGAGACCCCGCCCCCCCATGGAGAGAGACATGCCCCCCTATGGAGAGACACGCGCCCCCCCATGGAGAGAGACCCCGCCCCCCCATGGAGAGAGACCCCGCCCCCCCATGGAGAGAGACCCCGCCCCCCATGGAGAGAGACCCCGCCCCCCATGGAGAGAGACCCCGCCCCCCCCATGGAGAGAGACACCCGCCCCCCATGGAGAGAGACCCCGCCCCCCATGGAGAGAGACCCCGCCGCCCCCCATGGAGAGAGACCCCGCCCCCCCCATGGAGAGAGACACTCAGACCTCCATCGTGCTCCTTCTGTGCTTCCTGGACCAGACTGAGAAGGACTAGAGACACTGCATAGGAGGGGGGAAAGGAGTTGGATCTGGGATTTGACTTTGGGAAGGGATAATTTATTGAGCTATTTAATGCCTTTTATTTGCCACACGTGTGATTAAGTTACCAGTAGAAGTCCGTTTCCATGAGCATCCGTTACAACAGGGCGGCTTTGTGACTTCATTGCACACTTCAAGATGTGTATTTCTTTGGGTGCACTCGCCTTTTTGCCTTGTAAGGTGCATGATCACTATGATAATATTCATCTGTCTGTCATACCGTCTTCGGGTTTTCATGTATTTTTATTTCTTGAGGCCACAAATACAGCATATTAAATATGGGCAGTAGAGGAAATTCTTCAGAATGTAAGGGACTGCGATTTCTATTTATTTTTTTGCGTTTCTTTGTGCAGTTATGTTCTGACTTTCCATTGCAGGACAGGGATTCTAAAAACATCAAACAGTGCAATATTTGCCCTCGTCATATCACTGTACCTCATCTAATAATGAGCATCACTTCTCTTGTTCTTTTGGTGTCTTTTGTAAATCAAGAGGGGTCATCTACAGGAGGTTCAAGGGAGCAGAAGTTCAATGCCGCAAGTTGATGGTAAACAAAAGTGTGTGTGTGTGTGTGTGTGTGTGTGTGTGTGTGTGTGTGCGTGGGCGCTTTACATTGTTTACATGGATGGGGACGAAAGTGTTGTGCATTTCAGTGGAGTAATAAAAGTTTTATCGTACCAAGTTCTGTTGCTGCATTTTACAAGTAGGAAGTGAGTGTGATGTTGCGTAGGATTTGCTTTGCTCAATAAAGCTCTTTATTGAGTAGTATGCCTCTCTGCAACGACACTCTAGCCCAGCCATAGTTGTATTGTGGTTCACTATTTCTCTGACAATCCTAATAGCATATCAAGCCCTGGTATATGGAGTTCTGACACGTTGGCCAATCAGAAGAACCGTTGCATCTGCGTGTTCTCTGCAGTGAACCAACCGGTTGCCAGGTTGCGGCTGTTGCTTCCACGCTTCCCCCAGGATCTTCAAGCCGATGAGGCAAGGCTGCTTGCGGAAGGTGTTTCAACCGCACATTTATTATGCACATGGGACGGGAAATGGTTATTTCATGTTCCTGTTTTTTGATCAGTGTCACGTCTTCCTTGTGGTTGATGGTAATCTTAATCATAAACACTTTCTTATCAAAAGATCTGATTATGCAAAGGGAGGTTAACCTGTAGCATGAGATGGGGTGAGTGTTATTGGACACGTTTAAGTTTGTTAAGCACCTGCTGTATAATGAATACTGTGTGGGTTCGGGAAACGAGACCCCAGACGCGTAACGCATGAGTCATCTGAGGGCTTTTATTAAGTTTGACCAATCTTGTTTGGACTGTTTTCTATCAAAATATGTATAAACTAACACTGAAATCAATTGTTTATCAACTAATTAAACCAAAACTGAAGTGAAGGAAATAAAAGGTGGATCCTGAATTGATTATGTTTAAAAATGAAACCCCATTTAATCTGAAGGTGAAATGCACACTTCTAGCGTGCAACAAGAGAAACGGACAATTAATTATTAAGAATCTGTGGTGAATGAAGTGTACCAGTCATTCAACCAACCCAACATTGTTTATAAAAAAAGACACTCACAATAGATTAATTAATTAATTGAAAATTGCTCGTCAACACACAATCATGGATCTAAGTTAATAGACAATGGCTGAGCTGCAGGGACTTCTTAGACTGTTTCACACGAGCACAGAGAGACAGAGTGTGGGTGTGTAGGGTGTTGCTAGCCCCATTAAGCAGATGTGACTCGATATGTATCCTTAATCCACTTATCTTCTGAGTCATGCATGTGCCATTTGCAGTGTGTGGTCGAACCCATAGATGGAGGGACAGATACACTGCTGGAAAAGTCGATGGAACTGTCAGGTAGGGCCACGGTCATTTAGAAGCCAAACTTTCGATTGGACCACAGAGTCCAAAGACCCGCCTCGTTGTTCGAAGTACGGATTACCATTGGTCCACAGAGCTAGAGTCAAACGCATGCTGCTGACGTCGCACAGGCGCTGGGACTCCTGTGGCGATGTTGTGGTCGTACACGCCGCCGGTTTTAAGAGTCTTATCTTGCGCACACTCCTTGTAGCCCTGGTCCCTCACATGCATGGAGTCAAGAGCCCACCGTGCGTGGCCACACTGGAGATGTCGGAGAACGAGGGCCGAGAGGACGTGGGGGACGGGGACTACGAGAGCCTGCCGCCTCATGTCTCGTTGACGACCCACATGACAGCGGGGGCCGTGGCGGGCGTGCTGGAGCACACGGTCATGTACCCCGTGGACTCGGTCAAGGTAGGCTCTCTGGAGACGCAATGGGGGGCTTCACGCGTCTTCACCGACCTGCCCACTGACCTCATACACACGCACACAGATAAACCTACACAGACACACACGGTGCATGGCTGTGTAGCTGGATGGCTAACGTTAGCTCCTTCATCAAGTCCAAGCGTTGAGCTGATTCGGAGCTCTTCATGTTGCATGGACCCCCCGAGTAGACCCCAGACCCAGACCCCAGACCGTCCTGGGACCATGGGGTCCCAGGACGGGAGAAGTGATGGGTTATCTGATTGAACTAGGAGGGTGGCAGACGGACGTCAATCAGAATGAAACATCCCGTATTGACACCTCATCTTTCTGATCGTGGGGAACAGACTCAACTTGGACCCGATCCACAGGAATGTGTTGAAGCGTCGACCTTGATCCCCGCTCAGGAGGGGTTTAGTCAGAGTTAATGAGTGCCAATGGCTTCGTTTATTTTATCTGCCTCCTTCCTATGCGAACAAACATTCAATGGGATCATCTACTTTTAGATATCTTTTTTTTTTTTTTTTTTACAACTTTGCTTGGTCGTAAAAGCATTGTAGGCTACTTGACGTCTAATAATGTTACTACAGCTGACCACTGTGAAGGTCAAGGGATGTGTTAGATGCCTCATCCAGTGTCTTATTCTAAAAGTTAATATTCCCCATTCATTAACCACGACCCGGACAGCATAACAGAGCACGGACTTCTAAGCCAAGTTTTATCACATCAACCGAACCTATGAGTTTTTATTTTTTATTATGCATTCAACAAGTGAGTGTTTCCTGGTCCTTGTTTATGGTCCAGCGATCGGAAGAAGCTTACTGGCGCGTCATCTGGGAAGCTTCTTTATGAGTAAATGTTGAAATGCCTAAACCGGTTTGATGTCATTAGAGTTACCAGTGTCGTGTGTTAGCCATGCGATGACGTGAATGTGATAATCCTCAACGCTACACCCCAAGTTATGACAACGGAAACCTCTGAAACATCCACGAAGTGGTTGCATTTGATGTATTGTAGTTTATGAGATAACTGGTTCTACTCTGGCATTGCAAATATTCTTTTCTTGTAGCTCGACGTCTGTATGTTTAGTATACAACATGCAAATGACCACATTGTTGTTTCATGTTTAAACAGTTGCTAAAGCAATACATTTTGGGCTTTGAGGTGTACATTTAGATGTGAACTGTACTTTATAAACTTAAAACTGTGGCGCTTGAGTTAAAGGTTAATTTATTGTTGCAAATGGTTAAACTAAAGTGTGTGTGTGTGTGTGTGTGTGTGTGTGTGTGTGTGTGTGTGTGTGTGTGTGTGTGTGTGTGTGTGTGTGTGTGTGTGTGTGTGTGTGTGTGTGTGTGTGTGTGTGTGTGTGTGTGTGTGTGAGATCTTAAATGTCCATCTTAGATGTCCTCGGGTCATATATAAGGTGAGGTCAAAGAACCTAAGGGTGTTGGCTCCCACTAGGGCAGCAGGGAACTTATCAGCGGAGGACAGAGGAGGGAGGGCACGCAATTGGATATTGATGGAGTACTGATAAGTCAACTGTCTGTGCCATCAGTAAGTTGTGGTTCAATTGTCTTAACTGATTGCATTGTTGGGTTTCTATTCCAGAGACTCCAAATCAATAAAAAGTGTTGGTGCAATAATGAAATATCGTTTGCGTCACTTAAGTAATTAACACTTTTATTTCATTTTATTATGTATGAAAAGAAAATGAAATCTATTTCATAGTTGAGAGAGCGGGGAGGAAGCTTAGGGGAGGACACAGCCCCACAGCCTCCCTCCGAACACAAACACGCTTTGTGCGTCCGAATAACTTGGCATGGTGAACTATAACAAAATGACCATCATAGCCAACATCGGATCACCCAAAGTCCTCTATGCTCATTGTGTCCCCAGAAAGGTAATTGGCACACGTTAGCATATGATGTGGGATGCCCAGAGGTCTGTTACCTTCAGGCCAATGTTCCTACTTTCCTTCTCGACATTTTGAGAACAACACACCCTGTTAGCCTCATTTTATTACTGAACAATGAATCAACAGTCGCAAAGAAAATGTTGGTAATGAGACTAAAACCTCTCCATGAGGCCAGCATATATCAGTGGAAGCTGTCCTTTAATGAGGTCCTGACATTAGAAGCTTCTAGTGCTCAAGCACAAAGAACAGAGACGGAAACCATCCATCGTGTTCAGCTTTTGGCTGCGGTCTCACCAGTATTCCGAAGGTCTCACGAGTACTCAGAAGGTCTCACCAGTACTCGGGTCAGAAGGACTCACCAGTACTCACTCGGTAGTAGGAGTCGACCGATATGTTTTTTTTAGGGCTGATTATAGATGTTTTTTTTTCAATCAGCCTTAGCAAATGACCGATACCGATTTTCTTGAGCCGAAATTTTGCTCCTTCAAATTACACAAATGATAACAAATGTTACAAGTCTCAATTTAAAAAAGGAACATGCATTGAACTGCTTGTGATCATGCCAGGAAAAAAATGTTAAAAATAAAAATATAAAAAAAGATTGGTGAAATAAATGCGATGGCCGATGTAGATACACGTAAAAAACGCAAATATCGGCCGATAACTACTCAGTCTCAACAGTAGGTCCCAGAAGTACTTAGAAGGTCAGAAGGTCTCACCAGTACTCGGGTCTCACCAGTACTCGGAAGGTCTCACCAGTACTCGGTCTCGCCAGTACTCGGAAGGTCTCGCCAGTACTCGGAAGGTCTCGCCAGTACTCGGAAGGTCTCACCAGTACTCGGAAGGTCTCACCAGTACTCGGAAGGTCTCACCAGTACTCGGAAGGTCTCACCAGTACTCGGAAGATCTAAACCGTACTCTAGCTAGGATGTGTGAGACTCTAGTTAGGTTGTGTGCAGTGCTCATGCTCATCATGTAAAAACTGTTGCAGGCTTTTTGGAACGGGAGCACCAAACATGGTTTTATTTATGAAAAGGGTTGTCTGTCTGTCCCTCTCTCGCTCTCTCTATATCTCATTCTAACTATCTCTCTATTTATCTAATTGGTCGACAGGGCAAGTGTGGAAATATGGTCACAAATAACACAAGATAGTGGAGCAGTACAGTAAATTAGATTTAGATGTTAGAAAACATACCGCTTTATTTAGTAATTCTCTACCTGAAATTAGCATAGGAGGTGTTACAGGCTCCTGAACATTGTACTGTGTTTGTATAACCTCATGTATAACATTGTTGGACTGAAGACACACGTTGTTGGGAAGAACACGCAATGACAACCTTCTTCTCCTCGTCTCCCCTAGACCAGGATGCAGAGCCTGCAGCCAGACCCCAAGGCCCAGTACAGCGGGGTCTACCAGGCCCTGAAGAGGATCATCCAGACGGAAGGGCTGTTCAGACCGTTGAGGGGGCTGAACATCACCATGCTGGGTGCCGGCCCCGCCCATGCCCTCTACTTCGCCTGCTTACGAGCAGGCCAAGCACTCCCTGAGCCACACCTTCCAGAGCAAGGGCAACAGCCACTTGGCTAACGGTCAGTACGCCTGCACAGTGGGACCCGGTCACCAACCAGCGGTTTGAGGACACCCAAAGGTCCTCGACTGTCTTGTTAACTCATGGATGATGTCTGGCTTTCCTTGTGCATGATCGTGTTGATTGAGCGGTTGCTTCTCCTCTGAATACCAACAGGTCTAGCAGGAAGCATAGCCACCGTCCTCCACGACGCCGTTATGAACCCGGCAGAAGGTAAATCCTCAGGATCCAAGTCTTTATTGAGCCCCCTGTGACCCTGTACCCTGACCCTCCCTGTCCTCCTCCAGTGGTGAAGCAGAGGATGCAGATGTACAACTCCCCGTACCGCGGCCTGTGGGACTGCGTGCGGACCATGACGCGCGCCGAGGGCCCGGGGGCCTTCTACCGCAGCTACAGCACGCAGCTCACCATGAACATCCCCTTCCAGGCCGTGCACTTCATCACCTACGAGCTAATGCAGGAGCGGCTCAACCCCCAGCGCCAGTACAACCCGGGCAGCCACGTGGCGGCGGGCGCGCTGGCCGGCGCCGTGTCGGCCGCCATCACCACGCCGCTGGACGTGTGCAAGACGCTGCTCAACACGCAGGAGAACACGGCGCTGGACTCCATGCGCGTCAGCGGCCACCTGACGGGCATGGCCAATGCCTTCAGGACGGTGTACCGGCTGGGCGGTGCCTCGGCCTTCTTCAAAGGCGTGCAGGCTCGCGTCATCTACCAGATGCCGTCCACGGCCATCGCCTGGTCGGTGTACGAGTTTTTCAAGTACTTCATGACCCAGCAGCAGCTGGAGCGAGAGGCGTCCAAAGGCTCCCGTTAGCCGGAGGGAGCCGCCGCGAGGGATGCCAAAGAACGGAGCGGGAGAAGCAAAGTGCGGCCAGCGTGACGATGTGACGCCGGGCGTGTCCGGTGTGACGGCGTGGAGCAACCTTAGTGACGGCCAGGCCGCGCCTTACCGGTTTTCCTGGGCCTTGTTGGAAAGGCCTTCCAGGAAAGGGATTTGCAATGTGACACTGCGTGGCACTACCTACTTCCTACACAACCTTTTACTCTTTTTGTTTCTGTTTCCCACCGAGCGCTCGTGAGTGACCCTTCAGAGAGGAGCGTCAGGCGAGCAGGCAGCCAAGCGAGAGAGAAAGGCCTATTCTCGTCTGTTTACCTCCTCCCTCCACAACGCTCACACAAGTCACTTCTGCTCATTGTGTGCATTGATTGTTTGCCTTCACTTGGGTGTTTATAGTTCTAATATGGGAACTTTTTATTTATACTATCATTGCATTCTTCTGGCGTTTGTATTTATGTGTGTGGAACAAACACAGGGCTCTCTGCTTGCATTCCTTCTGAGTGTTTTTATAACAAACTGCTTTTGGGGCATTATTTTATTCTCTGTTCCCAAATGCTCATACAGGGCATGTCAACATTTTATGTCTTTACAATATTTCCTACTGGTTCCTGTAGCTCATTTGAACATGGAGATAAACTTTTCTATTTGGCCCCTCTTGATGTCACACGTGTCAGATCTCATTATGAGGGGTCAGATATTGTTAGCGGTGGTCCTCTTGTTGTCAGGATTATGAATAGCTGAAAATTATATTTTCGTCTTTCTGAGAGCACCGCACGCACTCTCTCAGTGTCAGAGCTGTAGACCGCAGTGGTCCTCATAGCGCCTTGTTTTAGGTGCAGTACTGCATTGTTCCTGTGTGTGTGTGTGTGTGTGTGTGTGTGTGTGTGTGTGTGTGTGTGTGTGTGTGTGTGTGTGTGTGTGTGTGTGTGTGTGTGTGTGTGTGTGTGTGTGTGTGTGTGTGTGTGTGTGTGTGTGTGTGTGTGTGTGTGTGTGTGTGTGTGTGTGTGTGTGTGTGCGCGTGCGCGCCATGGGTCCAAAATGAAGTATATGCATTGCCATCCTCTCTTTCTAGGATAACTATTGTTCATGGGTGAGACTTCTTACATGCCACGCCCTTATGCATTTGTACCATTAATTTGGCAGTGTCCTGTGTGCTTATGGCTTAAGGTTGTGATGTCAGTACAAGACCAAATCAGCCTTGCGTCCACTACTGCATTCAGCGACAGTCCTGTGCTCTTTGTGTTTCACCTTTTGTAGGCCAGGCTCTACATTTTACACTCCATTCCCCTCCCCCTCAAAAACGTTAATCCAATCGTAACAATTAATGTATAACTTGTTCAGTGATTTTAAAGGGGCGTACCTTTTGTGAAGGAAGATTCCTAATCTCATTCTGTCCATGATTTCATCCGTGGTCCCCGTTTAGCCTCTGCTACATCCTGAGTGTTTAGCCGTCCATGGTGGTCCGGCTGTCCTTCAGGCTTCAGTCCTCCCGGAGGGACAGAGATTGTTCTTTTTTTCTTGGCACTCAATGATTAACGCACAACGTAACATATGAGACTAGGAATATTAGGGTTATTATTACGTCATTAATGTTATTTCACACAATCCAATTCCTTTATATATTTTTTTAAACCCCTTAAGCACCATCCACACAGCCAGAAATATTCATCTACAGACACCATCCACACAACCTGAAACATTCCCCTACACAGACACAAACACCATCCACACACCCTGAAACATTCCCCTTTACAGACCTTTTCTCATCCACGCACTCGGCAGCAAACAAGGAACACTTCACCATTGCCCCTTAAATATGTCCTCTGCTCAAGACATTTGGTGGGTTATCAAAGTTTAGACATTTCTTACATACTTCTCTTGTAACATTTGATAGGTCCACAACATACATGTCTACTTGAATACACCAAAGCTAAAGGCCCAAAATACATTGTATTTGGGAGAACATTAGTTTGACATGTCCCAACTTCTTACACATGTAATTATGGGATGCATATATGTACATATATAAACATAATCTAATGCCCACATTTATTTAAATTAACCAGAATTATTTTCTTTTGTTTTCAATTTAATTTACATTTTTTTAATGTCAAAATGAATTTGTTAGAATTGTAGCCGATAGCTGTTTGGTGTTTTAACAGCAGGTTCAATCGACATCTTATGCAGGGTTATAATTGTGTAAATACCTGAAGCTGTATACGCACATACAACAAAAAATGGGAATGATTTGAGTGCCATCTATAATGCAAGAATGTCTGGAATCAAACCAGAATGTGTCGCTGCTGCAGTATGCAACACTGGAGCTGAAATAAAAGGCTTAATCGACTCCTCTCCTTTGAAATGGCTTTTCTCTCATTCCAACTGGTGTGTCTTGTAAGATCAAAAAAACTTAGAGATTCATATGAGCTCAAAATGTACTAGTTTATAAACAAAGCAATCTCCCTTCTGAAATATTTGTAACCTCTAAATGTGGATACATCCAATGCGCAAACAATTCCACCAGAGGGCGCTGTAGATAAAGTTATCCCCTTTCTAGAAGAATGAATTCTTACCAAGGAGGAAATACCTGCATTTAGTAACTTAACC
>OLKM01001395.1:63245-83245 GCA_900291075.1 Melanogrammus aeglefinus | reverse complement strand
CACTGCTCATTGCACACCTCTCACTGCGCATTGCACACTGAACCACATCAACAAAATGCACTCAATTACCTTTGCGCACTCCGAGGTAGGGCTGCTGAAAGTGTTGCTTGGAGACTTCTCCGGGATATTTGTCCCACTGTGGACCCATGTCTGTCTTCTGTGTCCAAAGCGTAGACCCGTTTAAATGTGAACTTTCATCCGTAGAAAGAATGTCTTCTATGAGGAAGGAGGTCAGCGCTCGCGGTCTGTGAGACATGTCCGATGTTCCCCCGAGCAACAGATTGAACACTTCTTAGGATCCCTTCTCCTCGCACTCAGTGCTTCGGGCTGAAGTCAGTGAGACATGTGTCCTCTTCCCTCGAAGTGCCTGGAGCCTAAACGTATCCATTAAAGGCAGCAGGGGAGGGCCCCTGGTGACAGCTCTGAGGAGCCGGGAGGTGGGGCAGGTACTTAACCAAAGCCCTGAGCAGACAAATAGATCTGGAAATTACCTTTCACTTCCTCAAATCTACACATCAATTACTAATTGTTACTTGTTGTTACTAAATTATTTTAACTAAATGAATTGGTTAGAGTATATATATATATTTTTTTAAACAGATCAAAGTATAACCCTAAAGTCATGAATTGTTTGTATACGAGGAATGTACTGATTTTAACTTGCTTTGGATAAAAGGGTCTGCTAAATGCCCTAATCGTAAATGTAAATGTAATGAATAATTAGCAGCCAACTGTTAATATCAACAGGCTATGGATACATTTGGTTCATATATCTTCTGACCTTTTGCAGCAACAGGAGAGAGAGAGATTCCTCCCTAGAGCTGCTGGTTCGGTTTTGCGACTCGGGAACCAACACTTTCTGATCATGATGCGTCTGATAACTCACGACTCGAGACAGAATAGAGTCCTGCCCTGGGACCAGGCCTTCAGCGGGGCCCACTGAGACCCTGACCCCTGGCTCTGACCCCCTAGTCCTCACCAGTGGGGGGGGGGGGGGGGGTGCAGGGTGGGTGGCCAGACCTTTGGAGCAGGGCTAATGTGTTCTGCACATTAAGTTGGGACGGACACACTGACATCGTCCCCATGTGTTTCTGTGCTGTTGTTCCACACTCCAGCATGCCAGACATCTTTCCTTGTTAGTTAAGGAGTGGGGGGGGGGGGGGGGGAGTGCTGATAACCCATAGACAACCTCACCTCCTCCACAACCCTCCACCTCCTCCACAACCCTCCACCTCCTCCTCCCGGGCCGTAGGGGTGACCAACGAGCTGCGTCTCCGGGGCCCCTGCCCTGTTTACCTCCATTACCATGGCCCCCCTGTTTACCTCCATTAACACGGCCCCCCTGTGGATAGGAACAACGTTGGCAGAGGCCGCGGCGACCCTGTAACGGGAGCTCATATACTATCCCTTTCACACCTAAAACAATAGTTGAGCTGAGCCGGCCCGTAACGTTCAAGCGTTTTCAGGCCTCAGACTTCAGGCCTACATTTCCTTTTCCCCCTGACGTTTCTAAAACTCATATTCAAACACTTAAGAGTCAAATATGAACTCCCAACGGTCAGACGACGTGCCGGCAGAAAACTGGTCTCAGTCACGTCGAGGTGCTTAGCCCTCCTCTGCGGCGTTAGCCTCTGCCCTGTCAACATGGTATTAAGATGCTTCCTGTGATAGGATTCACCTTGACTCGTCCGTCTGTCTGCCAGTGCCGGCGGCTCCTCTAGGTATGCACAGGGGCCTTTATCTCTTGCTAAGCCTCGGCTTCATTAGGGTCACGTGTAAACGTGGAAGTATCATGATGAGCGGTATCCAGAGGTAAAGGAGCTGGATAACATCCGTAGCTCTAGATGAGTGTGATTGGTTAGAAAGGCCGCAGCCACCCGGCTGCTGAAGTGAGTGCAACGCCCTGGGCCAGTGGACCGGGCCTGAAGCAGTATGGTCACTCTTTATCTAAGACCGATTACGGATCTTAGATACGCTGACAACCTTTTTCTCTGGTTGGTTTGATGAATGTATCTTGCCTGTCAATCACAGGTGTCAATCACTTCAGGTTAGGGAGGGAGGGAGCAAAGGGTTGGAATATTTTCCAGATCTTGCTCTATTCCACACTTTATGCCCTCTTTAAATCTCTCCAACGTTACTGGCCCTTTAATGAAAGACAGCGACAAAAAAAGGCCTTTGTGTGTCGCAGTTACGTAATACACGACAACTCAAAGAATCTGAGGAATGAGGAATACACTTTCTAAACCCCTTTGTTCCAAGACATAGCTGTCAAACACACTTCCCGCCAGGTGCACGTCCAACCTCAGATGTGAGGGTTCCCACCTTCACTCTCACAAGCACATGACTGTGTGAGCGCTGATGTGTGTGAGGAGTGATGCCATTGTCAGGTCCAGCTGGTGTCTTTATAGTGGGGCCCGTGGAACCTTATCTACACGGCCCGGAAAGCTCACGCTGGCTGGCCTATATCACCTTGAAGCCTCTATGATGTGAAGGCCGATAGCTATGTGCAGTCAGACAAATTGTTTCCTCTCTGATCATCTCCTGTGTACTTGCCCAGCGCTCATAACAGCGTTGTTCACGTGTTGTTCATTCCTCTGCTGTTGATTTTTCACCAGACGTTATTGTAGCACAACGTCCGACCCCTGACCCAGGAAGGCGTTTGTCTCTGCCAGGCCCTAATGTGTGCTACTGTTTTGCTAGCGACGTGTCAACATGTCTCCCTCTGAGCCATCAATCTTCTGTTGCCGTTGCTTTCTTTCAGTTTCTCCTTCTTTGTCTGCGATGAGTTCAGTGTTTTCTGCAGTTGATTCAGCGCTGTCTGGGTATGACATTGGATGACAATGAAATCCCAGCAGCTTTGATGTGCTTTGGATTGGAGGGCGAGCCTGTTGGCTCACTCGTGTTTGTGTCTGAGTTTGCCTACAGATTGTAAACTAAACCCTTGTTTAACCCTTCTTTTGTCTCCTTGATGGTGATGACATGCCGTTTGAAGCAGTGTGTGCATTGGTATGATTATGGTTATTAATACTATACTTCTGATTGTTATATCGTTTTAATATGAAGTCATTAAGTAGGCTAATAGGAAACCATAAAGGGATATCGTTGCGGGTGTGTTTGCCCAAATGTCTACCATACACTAGTCTGTGTTACTGTGTGTGTGTGTGTGTGTGTGTGTGTGTGTGTGTGTGTGTGTGTGTGTGTGTGTGTGTGTGTGTGTGTGTGTGTGTGTGTGTGTGTGTGTGTGTGTGTGTGTGTGTGTGTGTGTGTGTGTGTGCGTTTGTTTAATTTTTTCCCCTTTTTATTTAGTTTTAGTATTAATTTCAGTGTGTCTATTGGTATTAGTATTTTATTATTATTTTAGTATATTAAGTATCTTGCTCCTATATGGAGCCTAATACTTATCAAAGTTAGTTCTCTTTCTATAGATGTAAATAGAAGAAGTAAATATATATGCCATATAGCTATGGCTATTATATATGAGCTCAGAATAACAACTTTGAAAAAGTTGCTGATTCAGTTGTGCATTGGTTATATAAAAAAAATCGACAAATAAAAAATCAATCTGACGTAATTAATTCCATGTTTCATTGGGATATTGTGACTCTATTGCAGTGTTATGAGCAGCCTGATTCCTGAAGGGCCGATCCTCGCCAATATCTGAGTCTGATCGATCGGTGACCGGTTAGATGAGTTGGATCCTCGTTTGATGGAACGTCAGAGGGCGAAGAGCCACTCTGTCTGCGAATGTGTTTCCCCCAACGAGCCGCTCAGCCTTATCGCACCAAGTGTTCCGAGGCTTTGTCGAGGGCACAATAATGACTCGGGTTTGATAAGGCACTTAAGATGGTTGTCTTGTTGGGTCACATGCCATTTAATCCAGAAGTATTCGATGGGTGCCTTGATAAAACATTTCTCAAACATGGCCACGGTGTGGTATATCAACCATGAAATCCTAGTTCATAACTGAACTAAGGGAAATAAATTCAGCATTTATAGGTATATGCAAGATTATTCCTAAATATCCATTTAATTAAATTCACAATAATAAGCGGTAGGCCTAATTCATTTCGCTCGAAGGACAGATCTAGGCCTTCAGATCAAATTCAATATCACGTGCAGGCCTAACCTACTAGATAAATGGAATTTAAGTAATTTCAAAGGCAATTAACCAAACATTATTTCTATGACATGAGCAGCCGCTTTTGCGTCGTTTTATTTCAACAAATTGGCAAATTAATATTTTAAAAAGCACAGCATTTAAAAAAAATATTAATTGCTGCTAGATTTCTATGAACTCATTCTAATCGAGCCAACCTCTTGACGGTTGAATGTGTCCGAAGCTGAACGTCCCGTTAGAAGGTCCGTAACGAGTGTCCATCAGGCCCAGGTCAGCCGGGTGGCGGTCAGCCGTCTGAGCGGCGGTTAGGTGGGTGAGACAAGCGACCGACACGTTGTTGTTGTTGTTGTTGTAGCCGTACAAGGCGTCGGTGTGGCGGTAATATCCACAGCCTGGACCGGAGGGACCAAGGGCCCCACCGCCCTGCCCTGCCGCCGCACGGGCCCCTGCAGCCTGGCAGACGAGCTGCCCGTCCCGGACCAACACCGGGACCGACACTCTCCTCGGGGGGTGTGAGAGGGCCGGGTAGCCCGCTAGCTCCAACGACTGGTCTTGCCGTTGCCGCTTGCATTTGTACCTCCTGTTCTGAAACCATATCTTGACCTGCGTGGACGTCAGCTCCAGCAGGTGCGCCAGGACGTCCCGCTGCTCCGCGCAGAGGTAGCGCTGCTGCGTGAAGCGCTGCTCCAGCTGCGCCACCTGAGCCGCGGAGAACAGAACGCGAGGCCGTGGCGGCGGTGCGGCCTTGGGCTTCACGGGGCGAGGAGAAATGTAGTGGCCGCTTGTTTCTACACACAAAAACATAGAAAAGAACATTTTCAATAGCCCGTCAATGACTGAGATATTGACCGATATTTAAACCAAAATATGTCTTTAACTATATGTTCGCCAATTATATTTTCGTCAAGGCCTCTCACCAAGACCTGTGTGTGTGCGTGTGTGTGTGTGTGTGTGTGTGTGTGTGTGTGTGTGTGTGTGTGTGTGTGTGTGTGTGTGTGTGTGTGTGTGTGTGTGTGTGTGTGTGTGTGTGTGTGTGTGTGTGTGTGTGTGCGCACGCGTGCTTACGTGCGTGAGTGTTTGCGTGTCTGTGTGTGTGCGTGTGGTGGGTGTGTGTTGCTGTGTTTCTGTGTGTGCAAACTGCATACTCACCCCGGTCATCAGCTTTAACTTCTGGTAACAACAGGGTTCTCCGGGTATCGAGGTTCACGGTGCGTTTCCACGGCGTCCCCGAAACGCGCTGATCCCCGTGATCACTCTCCAGCCTGGCGAGCGTATCTTCGGGTCGGGCGACGTCCAAACGGGGCATGGAGGCGGCGCGAGCAGACAGCAGGAACCGGTCCTCAGATGTGTGATAAAGGTCCAGCTGAAGAATGTCCTTGACTGAAAACGGCGTTAACGCGACGGTATGGAAACTCATCCCTTTTGCTTTTGAATGACGGAAGAGTTCCAGTTAAGATGTAAAGACCACTATGGGTACCCTTGGCTCTAACCAGTGGCGTCATTGGGAGGTGAGGTGTCTCACTGCGTGAACCCGGAGAGATGCATTACCTGTTGCTCCTCTCAGAAGACCTCCCCAGATCGTGGGCCAATAGGCCACTCGGATTTAGATTGGTTTGCCCTCTGGACTGATCACTAACTACTGGTCTCATCACAACACTCTGAAGGAGCAGGCCTGCAGGAGCAGACCCCCCCCCCCCCCCCCCCCCCCCTGTTGGAGATCAGGAGCATGCTACAGCCCAACACAGCAAACAACACGATGACACACATTTACTAGGGCCTGGTTCTATTTCATGGCCAATGCAAGAACTTTTACTGTGTAACTTCATTTTGTTCTTTTAACTTGAAACTTGTTTTCATTTGAAAGTTCTATTAATTTTAGATTTTGTTCTTATAAGTCTTAAGAAACAGATACACAAAGATAAGATAAAGGTCGAGGCCCATGTGTTTGAGTCTGAGTGTTTTAATAAGGTTGAGAAAAAACTGCAGCTACACCCTACAAACACTAGTCTCTGTTTGACCCTTAGTTATACACAATATCTGTGTGTTTGATGAAACCTTTGTTTCTATATTTTATAACAACTATTATTATCTATTAGCTGTTGTCTTACGTGCATGATGAATTAAATGTACCCATGTGACTTTTGTTTTTTAAATTCAAAATATCTGAGCGCTTGGAAGGTGATGCACAAATAGAAAGAGTCCCTTTGAAGACAATGTTGGAAACAGACTCCATCTTGGGGAACAAACGCCACAAAGTCCCTCTTCCACCTCCACCAGAGGTGACAGAAACGTCAGCCATCAGAGCCGTGTGGCTACAAGGTGTCAGTTTGATGGCTAAATGACTTAATGATCTGATATGTCCTCTCAGCTCGGAGCAATACTTACGCCCCCCCCCCTGCCTCCGAGTGGCTTTCATCAAACCTCTCTATTGATTCCACCATTTGTCCCCACACTGTAACTCAAGAAGGTAGCTAAGTACTGTTTACCACAAACTACCCCTAATTCATCATACAGTCAAACAGGAGGATGATAGCTTCTGAAAGAGGATCCAGCCCCCACATTCAGGTAACAGACCACCGCTCTCTTATGACCAATTTGCTGCTGAAGACGCTCATCAAAACGTTACGTGAGATTGAAACGACCAGGAGTCCCAACTGAACCACTTTGAGGAGGTAAAGAGTGGTGCAACCTAACACCCCCCACACAGTCACAGACACAGAGACACTCTGACAAGCACCACTCCCTGTTCTTAAGGGGCCGGCGTACACATATTTATACAGTTTAGCTCATATTAGTGTTTATGAATGGTAAACAAAGAGCTTTTGCAAAAGTGAAGCACTGCACTCAATGGACAATCAGTCCGTTGTACTGATAATCCCTGCTGGCCTTTATGTGAGCTCTGAGGGCGATGGCGACCACAGAAATAAAAAGTTTTTTAAGAGGCAAAAAATGAATAGAACATCTAGGGTTTACTGACTCATACAGTGTGAATACAGAAATAACATTGATGACCATAACACTTATTATCATACTCAATATGTAGGGTAGCATTCATTGGAATGTGTTTATTTTCTATCTACAATCGCTGTTGAGTAATCCATAAACAAACCATAACAGGGACAGTAACCATAAAAAGGAATATAATATTGTAATTATATGTAATTGTGATAATATATTCATCAATGCGTGCACACACACACACACACACACACACACACACACACACACACACACACACACACACACACACACACACACACACACACACACACACACACACACACACACACACACACACACACACACACACACACACACACACACAATGGCGTGAAACATGTACAATGAGGTGAGGTAAGGAGCTGTTAAGGTGTCTCAGGTGTCTTGCTCATGAACACCTGGACATCGTTGTCATGAGGAGCCCAGGATCCAACCAGCACCCCTCCTGTTGCCTGTTAGCAGCACATGTTGATATAATCCTATAATATCCAAGCAGCTAGCTACAGCTGCTCGGATATTATAGGATTATGTCACCATGTGCTGTTCAACCACTAGATGTCGCTGTCACACTGTGGTCGATCCAGAGGGCCTCAACGAGAGGACTTGCTTGCGTTCTCGGAATCTTCTTCATTCGTCATTTATTGGACACCAAGTGTCCCTAAATTACCACAATTGTCGCAACTGCACGAAATGTTTTTCTTTGTGTTGTATGTTGCCATATGGGTGCAGTGTTTCACACATGTTATGATGGTACATTATACATTTTTTTCGTTTTCTTAACCTGAATCAAAGCATACGTAACAATACTGTCACATACAGCGAGATGAACAGCGTACTGCTGCTCTACAACTCTGTCCTACTCTGGTGGACAGACAGAGTTATCAGTGATGGCATGCACATCCATCTATCTGTCCCTCTGAAACTATATATCCATCTGTCTATCCAAAGAGCTGGCCCTGCAGAACATAGACTCCCCTCTCCTCATCTCTCTCTCGGTCTCATTTTCCTTCAGAATTGACAGGATGGTGGAAAGATCGCTGGTGTGATTGGAGTGGATGTAATGCTGCTCCGTTCCAGTCAGACTCCGTTTCACTGCACATCTGATTGGTCACGCTGCTGGTGAATAGACGCTAGCTTTACGGGAAAGCGGAGGTCATAATGAACACACCGTGCAGAGTGAGAGGGCCCATGCCACACTCCCCACAATGCACTGTTCTTCTGCCCGGTCAAACTGCGTGCTGCGGGCTGGGGTATGGGTGTTGGGGTCTGGGTGCAGGGGGCTGGGTGCTGGGTGCTGGGGTCTGGGTGTTGGGTGCTGTGCGCTGGGTACTGGGTGCTGGGGTCTGGGTGCTGGGGGCAGGAGTCTGGGTGCTTGGTGCTTGGTGCTGGGTGCAGGGGTCTGGGTGCTGTGGGCCAACCCAGTCTCACGGAAATAAGTGACACTGTCACATCATTTAACAATTCATTTGTGATCTGGGACACGTAATTTAATTTTTTCGTGCCAAAAGCACAAATTTCTAACAATATGACAGCTTTTGGCCACCCGTTTCTACTTTCACCTTTGATTCTGGGAAATTGTGACAATTCACAGATATATTAAATGCAGGTGCGCTGCTCTGTAGACAAACCGCAACGGAAAAAAAGGTATCTGCTTCATCTCTTCTTTTTCGAATGAGTTTGAAATTTGTGCTTTTGGCACGAAAAAATTGAAAGTACATGTCCCAGATCACAAATGAATAGATTAAGTGACGTGACGTGACAGTGTCACATATTTCCGTGAGACTGGATTGTGTGGGCTGGGTGCTGCAGGCTGGGGGCTTCACGGGAACCCCCACCCTACCCCACCATCCGGCTGCCGCGACTCAAGGTCAGGAGGAAGAAGAGCAAACAATGTGGGACGCGCTGGCAGCTTTCAGACTGATGCCAACGTCATGCTGGCCCTCCAGGGTCCCTCTCTTTGTCTCGAGTGGAAAATGCCGGCGTCAACTCTGGACCTCAGAGCACCACACAGACATTCTGGAGCTTGTAGGCTCATCCAGAGAGATACAGCCACACGTTGACATCCAGTGTTGCCTGTAATAGAAGTACGTCCCAGTGGCTCATGAGGGGAACACTGGGGCTTCATAAGGACGTTCTCCTTGAGAAGGACAGTCTTTATAGACAGAGGAAAGGAGGCTCCACGGTGGAGGGCTGTTTTAGGATTCAACATGTGGAGACTGACGCAGAGTCGACTAAATGATCATTCTTCATGGTTTCTCCACTCTGCTGGGAGGTTTCCTGCTATGGTGCTGAAACAAACCGAATGGGGTCAGTCCATCCAGACAACTCAGTGACAGTTTAAATGTCAACAACAATCCTAGAAATAGAGTTGATTCGAAGCAACAATGAAAAAATGTCATTCACGTGTAACACATGTTCTAGCACTGAAGTGGATGCATCGATGAACCGGGAGGAGAGTGTCTCTGTTGGCGAAGGACATGATGTGTGCAGGGCTGCAGCATCACCTATCCATGAGAACAGAGAGCTACTGATGGAGAGAGCGAGAGTGGGAGAGGGAGGGAGAGGGGGAGAGAGAAGGAGGGAGGGAGGGAGGGAGGGAGGGAGAGGGAGGAGGGAGGGAGGGAGGGAGGGAGGGAGGGGGAGGGAGGGAGGGAGGGAGGGAGGAGAGAATGAGAGAGGGGAGAGAGGGGGAGAGAGAGAGGAGAGCGACAGAGAGCGAGAGAGAGAGAGAGGGGGAGAGAGAGAGAGGGGGAGAGGGGAGGAGAGGGGAGAGAGAGGAGGGAGGGGAGGGAGGGGAGGGAGGGAGGGAGGGAGGGAGGGAGGGAGGGAGAGGGAGGGAGGGAGGGAGGGAGGGAGGGAGGGAGAGAGAGCGAGGGGGAGAGGGAGGGAGGAGAGATAGGGATAGAGGGAGGGGGAGAGAGGGAGAGAGAGAGATGGAGGGCCAGGGTGGGAGGGATGGAGGGAGAGAGAGGGAGAAGGAGAAAGCGAGAGAGACAAATTAAAAGAGAGGGATTGAAGGAGAAAGAGAGAGAGAGTGGAGAGAGAGAGAGAGAGGAGAGAGAGAGAGAGAGAGAGAGGAGAAGGAGAGAGAGAGAGAGAGAGAGAGAGAGAGAGAGAGAGAGAGAGAGAGAGAGAGAGAGAGAGAGAGAGAGAGAGAGAGAGAGAGAGAGAGAGAGAGAGAGAGAGAGAGAGCGGGAGAGAGCGAGAGAAAGAGGGAGCCCTACAGGAACTTCCTCCTCTAAATAGGCATGAAATGATATCTCTGACTGAGATAATGTCCACAGAGCTGTTCTTGCTGTAAACTCTTCCTCTTTCCTCCTCAGGCTCTCGGAAAACCAAACAGCCACTTCTGCAGTTTCAGCGTGTTTGGGATCAACTTTAAGAAAGTTCATTATTCATCTGGAGGTGGTGCTGGCTGTTCCCTGATGATACTTCATTCCCCAACTCTCTGAGAAGTTGACCCCTCTGCTGGGTTAGATTCACAGGACCATTCAATAGGTCACAGATAGAAAAAGAGGTATCACTCAGAACACTGACTATGGGTGCCTAAAGGGATCATTACCCTAATGGGTGATGGACACCTGTGTTTGTGCTACGCTGACACGCCTGTGAAAGGCTCTTTTCACTGTTCTCAAGCTCCCAGAGCCACTGACAGATCCAGAACCAGGCTGCAAGAGTGCTTTATCTTAAAATGTGATCCTTTGAAATATCATCTTCCACTCAATAAAGGCCCACAGGGGACGATGGCTAAGAATAGCAGTGGAAACAAACGAAATATGGATTTAAATTCAAATGATAACTTTGGATCAAGTATCTGTGTACCAGTGTTGGGTGGGCAGAGTTCATGTGAGTTGGGCTGCTGTGTTGCGTTATGTTTGACCATTGTCTACATGTGTGTAGTTTTGGGGTTGGAGGGGACTGGAGGTCAGAGCAGGCTGATGTAATATGAATGATTTATAACATAGCCATAACACAGGCGACTACAGACTATGACTGATGGCGTTGCAGTCTTGGTTCAGCCTGTTCTGGTTTGGACACCTTCAATAGGAGAGCCCTTTGTGAGGAACATCTCTGTGTGTCAACCATATCTCAAAGCCTTCTGTGCAGCTTTGAACGTTCAGATGTCGTGAAAATAACATTGAGCCACACATTTCGTACCATATGCCAGATATGATAAATGTTTTATTTCTGATCAACAAAATACACACAATCTATGTATTTGTATCTTCATGACTATTCAGTACAGAGAGAGCCCATCCATATACACATTAGGGTATATATGGAGATGGGCAGATTTAAAGTGCAAGTGATTCACAAGGATCCATCATGCGTATCATAGCATCTGTTTCAGGGCTTCAGTAATCTCCCCCAGTCCGTAGTAACATTAGAGTTTTGTAATAAAATAAATGTACATTTTCTATTTCCTGTCTATTGTTATTGTTTACTGGTCATTGAAGCCTTCTGGTTTTGTTTTAAGCACGCTTTTATTTCAAGTCTTGAGAGGAATGAGTACCATGAGGAGTCAAGGGCTGTGAGTGGGAGAGTCTAGTCCCTATAGCGTATAGGGAGTATAGCCCCTATAGAGTATAGGGAGTAAAGCCCCTATAGAGAGTGAGTCTAGTCCTATAGAATATAGGGAGTATTACCCCTATAGAGTATAGGGAGTAAAGCCCCTATAGAGAGTGAGTCTAGTCCCTATAGAGTATATCCCCTATAGAGTATAGCCCCTATAGAGTATAGAGAGTAAAGCCCCTATAGAGAGTGAGTCTAGTCCTATAGAGTGTATAGCCCCTATAGAGTATAGAGAGTAAAGCCTCTATAGATAGTGAGTCTAGTCCTATAGATTACACTCTCTAAAGAGCATAGCCCCGACAGAGTGTATAGCCAATATAGAGAGTATAGTCCCTATATAGAATATAGAGTATAGTCTTATAGAGTATAGAGAGGATTGTCCCTTTAGAGTATTGTCCCTATATAGTCTAGTCCCTATAGAGTATTGTCCCTCTATAGTATAGAGTCTAGTCCCTATATAGTCTAGTCCCTATAGAGTATTGTCCCTCTATAGTATAGAGTCTAGTCCCTATAGAGTCTAGTCCCTATAGAGAACATTCCCAATAGAGTAAAGTCCCCATAGTGCTGGGACAGAAAAGCACAAGTCAATCAGCCTGACCTGACCCACTGTACCCACAAGGAAAAGGTTTTCTCCCGCATTGTTAAGTTTTTGTGATTTTCCTGACAGCCTTCACGGGGTAATGTTAGGTTTCTTGATCTGATCACAACAGACACATTCAATAGACAGGTACATTCTCCAAGTGACCCTAACATATGACTCTTAAAAAAATAATAAACACAACAAGTTGCACTACCTGTTAAAGTAAATTAAAAAGAGGAATAACAAATGATGTACAAGTTTACAGAAAACTGAGAAAAGGAATCCCAAATCCCACATCAGGATGTTTCAATGTCCACTTATGCCTGGTTCACTCAACATTGGGGGTACAAAAGAAGAAAGCAGCCCCAGCGTTGGGGTCTCAAGGGGGACGGCATCGAGGGGAGAACAGGCGTGTTTAGCAGCAACTGGTGGGCTTCATGGACAACCAAGAGACAGAAATATCAGCACAACAACGAGACGCCTGGTGAAAAACAGATTCAGACGAACTTCTCTTCCACTGCCTTAATGTGTGTTTAAGGTGCACGTGCTGAAGGTCTCAAGGGCCTCATAGTGGTTAAGATGCCAAGTGCAGATTAAACACAGAGTGTGTCGTTAGGGAGATACACCAGTTTGACCAGTCTCTGGGCTCCCGGTAGCTCAGAGACTGAGCTACTTCTCTTCTCTAAGAGAGAGAGATAAAGAGAGAGATAGAGAGAGAAAGGGAGAGAGAGAGAGAGGAGGGAAGAGAGAGAGAGAGATAGAGAGAGAGAAAGGGAGAGAGAGATAGGGAGAGCGAGAAAGAGAGAGATGGCTGAAAGGTCAGGAACAGGAAGTGATGAGCAGGTAGCCCCTCCCAGTCGTAGGATGAGAGCATATACATGCCGTTGCTTTCGTTTCTACAGTAACAGCGGCCACTGAATGAACAAAAGGACATTGTGTTTGTGGCTATGAATTCTTTGTGTGTGATATTATTGCATAGTTTTGACATCTTAACATCACATCACAAAAGTTTAGGCAGAAAAAAAAAATAATATAATTTTCCTGGCATGCAATGTTTCCGTATGAAAGGGGAATCCATATGCTAAGTGAATTTTCTTTTCTTGATCAGGGGTTACCTCAAAATTAACTAACTTAAATTGTTATCAGAACATAAAAGAAAAGTCATAGGTCTTTACAATTGAAAGAAAATGGACCACTAAGGGTAACTGCAACATATTGACCGTATTTCACTTCATCATATCTTCCAGCTCAGGGGAATTTGTACTTTGCACAAACAGTTGTCATTCGTGAATCTAGTTTGAGACTAGTGTCTCAGCACCACTGCTCATCCACATGGTAGAGGAAACATTAGCATAACCATACCTCCAACAGAGGTTGTATGACTGTACAAAGTGTCAGGATTTTAAACGATTGTCCACGCAAACCTATACTGGACAAACTCATTACATTCAATCTCAGATGTTAAATTCCCTCTCTCTAGCTGGCAAAAAAAAGAAGAAGTCTGGCCCACTTTTGTCCCCTTTTGTACAATCAACACTGGAGGCCTGGGCTGGGAACCACAGTCCAGTCAGGCGAGGTCACTAAGGGTCAGATGGGCTGGAAATGGCTTGGTCGTTTTGTGTTTGGAGATAAAATAGGAAAGAAATACTGGTTAGTCAGTGATGTCTGGTACTAAGGTACTTTATTCTGTATATCTCTCATGAAGGTTTCCATCGCTACGTTAGCGTGTGACTGCAGCTAATGCTTAATGACATAATGGAGGAGCTAGTGAGGGGGACGCCCTCAGACATGAACATCACAGAACTCCAATTATTAGACTACCAGGGCCCTGGGGTGATTGTGTTGTGTCTACATCATGCTAGCTATGACCGAATGCATTTGGGTTGTATTATTGAACACCGATTTACGTCTTGGCACAGAAAATACAATGCAATTATTAAGGTCCAAGATGTCATTTTGCACCAGTATTTGTTTGAGCTATGGTTTGTTTTGGGGGTGGCCTCCCTGCAACATAATGGAGATAACTGACATGAATGGCCAACCTGACACCCTATGTCCAGCACAGAGTCGTGACGCACGTCCTGTTCAGCCACAACTTAGTGTCCACTAACCTCTTTAACATGGAGCTCACGTCCTCACATGGAGCTGTGATATAACTGCATCTTTAAATGTCTATCATTGAAATAAGTAAAAATAAAAAAATAACTATAACGCCACAAAATAAACCCAAAAAATATTAAATAATATTGTAGGAAAATAAATATCAATATCATTCCAACAAGGCTTTTAAATAGTCATTCTCATCGTTTTCCCCCACTGGAGAACAGTGTGTAGGACGGACACCCTCATCATCAAACCAGTTACAGGATCCAGCAACATGGTCCCTTGTGTAGCGTAGAGCGCTGCAGTCTTCTGCAGTCTGCAGGGTCTGGAGGCGACACATGCAAGACAGCTTTTTTCTGAAGGAGAGATGGCAGTCCATGTCCTTGAAGAAAGATCTGAGATGTGTTTCCCTCAAGGATCATGGAGTTCATCCGGCCCTCAGAAAACAAGAACTGTTGTGCGATGGCTCTACACTATTTTGGTATCTCAGGAATAGCATTTAGGGCAGTTGGTCGGTTATTTGGTCAGTTTTTAAGGTAACCTTTCATCGATTATGGTGAACCCCCACACCCCACTCCATCACTACCAACCTCCCTCCTCAGAACGATGTCCCCAGAGGGCTGGAGTTGTCGGGGAGGACTTAGTGCCGAGGATACGAGACGAGATGGCAGAAGATGAAGCTCATTTTCCAGAGCACATGCACACTATTTGGTGGTTCATCGGAAACATCCAAAACACGGACACAATGCTCTTCTGGGACACACTTTTCTGGATGAACAGACGCATGGTGGCATGGTCTCTGTGTGTGTGTGTGTGTGTGTGTGTGTGTGTGTGTGTGTGTGTGTGTGTGTGTGTGTGTGTGTGTGTGTGTGTGTGTGTGTGTGTGTGTGTGTGTGTGTGTGTGTGTGCTTTTCAAACCATGGACCCCTGGTGCAGTAGAGGTGTGAACCAGTAGGGCTGCTTTGTGCTTAGTCCCACGAGACCTCTGCTGGGGTTTCTCTCTGAGCGGCAGGGAGGGGAGGAACAGGAAACAGGACTGTTTTGCTAGACGTAAAAACAGCCACAGGATCCATAATGGCGGCGTTGAAAAGGTTGTAGCGAACAGTCAATGGCGCCTAAAGCGTAAAGGATAGATAACATACAACAACAATCTAACTTCCATATCGAGGTGAACAGCTTAAGGTGAGTTTCGTAGAGGTACATATTTCTTTTGACGTCCGGTCCAGCGGGAGGGGGATGGACTCGGTCGTCTGTGCTTTTCGTCGTGACTCTTCATCGGAGGCGTTCTCCCGGCGCGGCGAGGGGGAGGCGGTTAGGAGCCGTCGGCGACCGAGCGCTTCTTCCCGATGTGCCCGGCGCCGGAGTCCCTGCTCCGCAGGCTGGGGGCCACCTTATACATGTGGGGCCCCTGGGCCCAGCGCCAGCCCCCGCGGCCCTCCACCCCGGTGGGTACAGCGGCGGCGGAGACGGAGACGGAGGCGGTGGCGGCGCTGGTGGACGGGCAGGCCTTGCTCTGCAGCAGCTGCACCAGCAGGGTCATCTCTGGGCCCAGCCGGGACACCATGCTGGCCCGCACACGGCCCACCGTGTCCTCATCACACTCCATCAGGCTCTGTAGCAGCCGGCCATAGAACCTGTCACACACACACACACGCACACACACACATACAGAAACATGTGCACGCACGCACGCGCACACACACACGCACACACACACACATTCACATGCACATACACACACCCATGCATGCACACGCACACACGCATGCACATACATACGCACGCACACAAGCACGCACACACACACACACACACACACACAACACAAAACACATTGTTTATTTTACTCATATGAGACAATCTGTTTTGTCATCATGTGCAAGTCGCTCACGCCTTAACTAATTGGATAATTAGATTAACAGATTAAGCCGATTGTCACATTCTCCTCCCGTCATTACTTCTGCATAGTTTCCGTGCGCTCTGACGTGGTCAACATGTGACGCCACTCGTCTTTTGTTTCTATTAGCACGGTGTCCCCCACCCAACCTGCTGAAATGCCGCCAGGCAGCATTTCATTTTTTCGGACGTGAAAGACACCGTTCAGCCTCACAGGTGGAGCCTCACTGAAACAACGCCGGCTTTCAAACACCTGAAACACTGGAGCAGGATGATGGCACGTGACAGCAGCTTGGACTGTAGCTCAGACAGTCTAAGGAGCATGAACTGCATCACATGCTCCAGCCGAGTGTACTGAGGATGTGGGACTGGCAGGATAGTGTACGGTAGTGGAGCGGGTATAAGGACTCCCTTCTGAAAGGCTCCAGGTTCGATCCCTCATTCCTGTAGCTTTTCTTGGGCAAATCATGAGCAAGTTGCCTCACCCCTACACACTCAGTGTGCCATGAATCTGTATTCACCCCAAGAGTCAATGTTAATATCAGATGTGCACCATTGTGTTATAAGGGGCTCTGTAAAAATCAGGAAGCCCTTCTCCTGGTTGACCTCCTGGGAAAGTAGGAGCAGCCTACTGGCTCCGGCAGGGAGAGCGCTGAGGAAACGGACCCCCTCTGATTAAACTTATAATACCAACCTACTACACAGTGATATGAACGGGCTAAAGTCAGCTCTTTATGTACTAGGGCCCTTGGGACGTTGGCATCACTTCCTTCCTTTTTCCCGGCAAAACGGTCCCAGTTCCAGTATAACAGAAACTAGCCCACAGGCCTGCACATTGGGAACAGCCTCATCTTTATGTTAAAGCACAAGGTGTTCATATGCTGCCAGTTTAAAGCGATTCATGTAGCTAGCACTGTTGCCTTTGTTTGTATTTTGTTTAGGTTGGTTTCCCTTGGGTGTGTGGGTTTCTTACTACAACAGAATACATCTATGTTAGGTGAATGTTCAAAGGCACTATGCAGTAGACCTGGAGTCTGTCCACGCTCGCTGCTGCTGGCTGCTAGTGATGGTTAGATGTTCCTAGTGATGCTAATGATGGTTAGATGTTCCTAGTGATGCTGGTGATGGTTAGATGTTCCTAGTGATGCTGGTGATGGTTAAAGGCTCCTGTGCTGCTGGTGATGGTTAAAGGCAGGGTAAAGACCCTTGTTGTTGAACAGCGCTCCCCCTCGTCCCTGGAGGAGGGGTATCTGAGGACCAGGAGGAGGGGTATCTGAGGACCAGGAGGAGGGGTATCTGAGGACCAGGAGGAGGGGTATCTGAGGACCAGGAGGAGGGGCGAGCTGACCTGTTGGGGAAATGGCTGGGCAGCTGGGCCACCTCTCCGATGGCGTCCGGGTTGGTGCGGGCCACGGTGCACAGGTCCAGCTTGCTGTAGCACTCCTCCTGCACCTCCGAGATCATCCTCTGGAAGGTGGAGCAGCGGCGGAGGGTGGAGAAGGCCTTGGAGGTGATGCCGTTAGCAATGCACTTCAGACTCTCCTTCACAAAGGCTTTACCCTGAAAACGAGGACCGTACGGACTGTTAGTGTTAACGTGAAGGTGAAAGCTTTAGCCTGTGAGCATTTACATGAAGGTCAAAGCCTTAGCCTGTTAGCATTTACATGAAGGTCAAAGCTTTACCCTGTTACAATAAACATCAAGCCTAACCCTGTTGACGTTAACATTAAGGTTAAAGCTTTAAACCTGTTAACATTAACATGACGGTCCGAGCTTTCCCCATAACATTAACATTAGAGCTTTACCCTGTTAGCATTAACATGAAGGTCAAACCTTTACCCTGTAACCATTGACATTAAGGTCCAAGCTTTACAACCTGCCTTAATTACCATTAAGGCAGGTTGTGAGCAGGGGGGGGGGCTCATGGCTCATGGCATTAGCTAAGGTCTTCCACTGGGGGATTAACTTTGAAATGATACCCAGAAACATTCCCAATAACAACATGCTTTATGAACCCCATGATGTCATTCAATGTTTCACACTGTTGTATACCCCATGTATAACGGCATTCATCCACACCATATAACCCCTTCATCCACACTGTCCTGTCCCCAGAGACCTCCGAACGATGAACACATGAGGGGTGAGCGACGGGAGTACCTGCGTGTCGAGCTTGGCGGCGCTGTACAGGAAGGCCCTGCAGATGTGGTGCATGCCGTCCGTGTCGCAGGTGGAGTTCTCCAGGCAGGCGAAGGCCCCGCAGCCCACCTGCAGGGCGCCGCTGAGGCACCGCGCCACGTCGGCTGTGGAGGGAGACGGACGTCAGCTCGCCGGCCAATAAAACAGAAACATACCGACAGCCCACCGGCCAATCAGGGACAGACCGTCAACCCACCGGCCAATCAAACAGAGACATACTGACACCCCACCGGCCAATCAGAGACAGACCGTCAACCCACCGGCCAATCAAACAGAGACATACCGACAGCCCACCGGCCAATCAGAGACAGACCGTCAACCCATCGGCCAATCAAACAGAGACATACCGACAGCCCACCGGCCAATCAGAGACAGACCGTCAACTCACCGGCCAATCAAACAGAGACATACCATCAGCTCACCGGCAAATCAGAGACAGACATTCAGCTACCTCGTTAGGCTTGTTAACATCGGCGAACAATGAGGTGACCAAGTAAAGAGTATTGTGGTTCCTTTGGGCTCTGTGACGTACGATACCGGACCCTGACTGTGTGTTGATATGTGGGCTCCGAACTTTAAAATAAGTGGGTCATGGCGTAAAGCATTTTGTGGAGAAAACCTTGTGTCACCATTTCAGTATGGATCGTCACACACAAGCACACACAGACACACCCAAACACATATGCAAGCACACACAAAGGCCACACAAGCACTTGCAAACACACAGACACACTAACAAGCACATGCACACACACACACACACACATAAAGCATGCACGGAAGCCAACCGCACTCACACACACACACACACACACACACACACACACACACACACACACACACACACACACACACACACACACACACACACACACACACACACACACACACACACACACACACACACACACACAATCCTGCACGGAGGCCAACTGCAATCACCCATACAAGCACATGCCCATTCACACACACAGACACACACACACATACATGCCGGTACGCAAGCACGCATGAAGGCCAACAGCACTCAGGCGTGCGCACACACACACACACACACACACACACACACACACACACACACACACACACACACACACACACACACACACACACACACACACACACACACACACACACACACACACACACACACACACACACAAACTGCACTTAGCAGCTTTGGTCAAACACTCAAAAGATAAAGAAATAGGGCCACAGACCAATACTGCATAAACATTGGGGGTGCACCAAATATGAATACGGTAATACTGCACTCTAGAGTCAGAAACACACACCACGACCCCCCACCCTCCTCTCTCTCTACCATTCTCTCTCTTACTCTCTATCTACTTTCTCAAGGATGAGGATTTTTTTTCTCATAGTTTGGTAATGACCTTTGTATCACCATTCTTAATTGTAACTGATATTTCGATTAAAACAACCAAAGGCTCCCACACACACGCACACACATACACACTCTCTCTCTCTCTCTCTCTCTCTCTCTCTCTCTCTCTCTCTCTCTCTCTCTCTCTC
>OLKM01001395.1:53245-60745 GCA_900291075.1 Melanogrammus aeglefinus | reverse complement strand
TGAAAGAGGAACAGCATGGGGGAAAGACGGGTTGATGCAGAGCTCCTTGAAGCTTGCCTGCTGGTCAAGGCTTTTTTTGCCAGTGAATCTTTCTTCATTGGCCCATTTGGACAAATCACTAAAGGCATGATGTATTTGATTTGGTACATATTCTGGATCGTGGTCATAGGCTCTCCGATGCCTTGAGGTGCAAGTTGTAGATGGTCAGCTGTAGTCCTTGGGGTGAAGGTTTCAAGATTTTAAAAAAGAAAAAAATGGAGAATCCACTTTTTGAGGTTGTGCATTTGATTTCTGCTGTATGATGAGCTATGATCATGTGACTATAACCCCTCCCCTGCTCTACCTCTCTCTCACACACACACACACACACACACACACACACACACACACACACACACACACACACACACACACACACACACACACACACACACACACACACACACACACACACACACACACACACACACACACACACACACACACACACACACACACACACACACACACACACACACACACACGCACGCATCACAGACACACACACACACACACACACACATGTACGCATCACAGACACACACACACACACACACACACACACACACACACACGCACACACACACACACACACACACACACACACACACACACACACACACACACACACACACACACGCGCGGTTGTCTTCAATCAAGAAACTGGAAAAAACGGACAGAAACACACAAAAAAACACAACAACACACAACAACCTCAATCACAACACAAGAAACCACTAATCCCAAACGCTCTCTTGCATAACGTTAGCTCATGGAGCAGCGTGAATGCTGTGTAATAACCAGGCATGCATGGCTCTTGGTGTGGGAGACCTCCAGTGGTTAAGGTCCGGGTGGGACTGAGGGCATCCCCCCGGGGTCCAGGTCCGGCCCAGGTCCCCCATGTGGGACGTGGTCTTCACAGTACCTTTGGTCCCAGCAGACTCTTACTTGTGGAGGCTGCCAAACCGTAAACACATGAGGAGGAAACTATATCTGGATTATTCTCCTCGCATGGAGGATAATGAATTCCTTTGTCAGGTCGAAAGAAAGTGATTCGCCGTTTGTTAGCGAATATAACAGAGACACCCATTGGCAAAGTGTTGGGGGGGAGACTTTGGGGCGGGGGGGGGTGTGTGGGCAGGAGGGGGGAGCAGGACGGGAGGAGGGGGAGGCTTGCTGTGCAGGGTTCAATGAAAGGACAAATGTCTTCCAGAGAACAAGCCCATACACCGATCCGCTGCAACCTGAGCGCTTTGCATTCATTTACATCGAGCTGGAAGGATTTTATGATTACAGATCACTTTGCAAATGCGATGAAACCAATAACACAGAACTCTCACGGGCATGGACCACATCCCACACTTTTACAAGAGAACTATCTAAAATATTGAATACCTTTGTTCTTAAAGGTTAAAGTGTCGTACTGTTTCTCGTTTTGTTTTTGTTTTGCTTGCAAACCAGTTCCACATCATAGCCCTATAGGCCTGCACATTTTTTCAGGATACAAATATGTAGAATATTAGTTCCTTCCTTCCTTCCTTTGGACGTTTGTTAAATCCGCGAGAGGAGCACTTTTATAGTATGGGGGTACTATGTTATACTTTTTCAAATTGTAAATACATCATGGAATCTCAACCAGAGTAGAGGTTTCATGTTGAGAACATCAGGGTGCGTACAAGTGGACACTGCTGGCTCGCCCTCACTCTGCACTCAGTGTGTAGCGAGACGCAGAGTGAAGAACAACAGGGCTCTGCTGCAGCGCTGGCTCCAGGTCAGCTCATAACCACAGAAGAACAACACGGCTCCTCTGAACCGCTGACCTGGAGCCTGTGGTTTACGTTCTGAAGGCTGGCAAGAGCTCCTCGCCAGCTCTTGCCAATGGTCTGGTGGAACGGTGGGCTCCCCTTGCAGATATCCAGTGTACAGAACCAGTGCAGTGGACCGAACCAGTGTACAGAACCAGTGTTTAGAACAAGTGCAGTGTACAAAACCAGTTGACGGCTCCACTGGACAGTACCAGGTGTACAGTACCAGTGTACAGTACCAGTGTACAGAACCCCGGAAAAAAGCAGTGTGAACATGTTACAAAGCAGAGCGACTTCCATTAAAATGGAACACATGCAGTCGTTACCTGAGGCTCTAAGTCTGGGACACACTATAACTAATACTGCCCTTAGCAAGTAAGTAAGTTACAAGTTAGAAGTAAAGCTTTATTTACAGAACGACTTTTCAAGATAAAAAGTGTATAACAGGAAAAATGCATAACAACAACAATCACAATCAATCATAACTCCAACAAGATACAATGATAAACAAATAGAAACAGGCATTAACATACAGTGGTTAAAACAACAGGACATCATCTACTCATGCGAAGTCTGTCTGATATTTTTAATATTGCTGAATCTGGAGCACTGCTGTACCCTAAAGGATGTTCTGGGATTGTGAGTTCCAAGGCCCCCTGGTTCAGTACCAGAAGTGAACTCACCAGAAATGTGCGGCACTGAGCTGTTCTCTTAGTGTCTGCTTCACGTCAAAGTTTGAGTTAGAAGGAAACGTTATTATCGCTACTAACAACCGTATTGTATTTAACTAAACAATGATTGATCTACGGTCGAAGCTGGTCTTAGTCTAGGGTCTTCTAGCGGTCAGGGAGGTACCTGTATCTTATGTCCTGTTGGAGACAGCCGTCTGCGTGGGATTGGCTCCATAGAAGCTGGTCTCTACATGTATGTCCACAGTCCCATCACCCTGAAAACACGGGGGGGGGGCAGGGTCTCAGGAGGCAGAGAGGTTGTTGGTTGGATCCCCGGCTCCTCCTAGCTGAGTGCCGAGGTGTCCCTGAGCAAGGCTCCTCCCCCTGGCTGACCTGCCTTCTGCCTCATTGTTGTATGAATGGATGCATGCAAGGCATTCATTTTGATTCACTTTCAGCGGCCACTAGTCTGACAATGCACTTTATAAATGAAGTCCATTTAGCATTTAAACACAAACACAAACTTCACTCACTAACTTTGAATGGTGCTCCTCAGGGGACTCAGATGGGCCTTGCATACCCACAAGCCTTTAGTCCAGTTTATACGGATCAGAAGTTATCGGGTTTGGCCCTGAGGAGGCAGGTGTCATGAGTAAAAATAGTTTAATCGTTTATGTTGACATCACACACACAAACACACAGACGCACGCACACGCATACACACACAGGCAGGGTATCTGAGGGGGTGTGGCCTGTGGTCTATAAGTAGGCTGTGGACCATTCTGCCATCTGGTATCTGTTGCACCCCATCTGGATCCATCTTCAGTGCAGGCATCTCAGGAATACATGTTGGAATGCGGCCCACATCTGCTCTCACAGACAAGTGTTTTCAATTACAAACTTTAAATGTCTCCTAAACTCAATGTGTTGGTCTTTTTATAGGCAGCGTGACGGTAAACACTGTAAAGCGATAAATAACCATTCCAACGAGCGAGGTGGACCGACGCGTGAGACGGCTCTGATCCCGGGACACGGCGATGTGTGTGTGTTTGCCTTCGTGTGTGTTGGCCGTTGTTTGTTTGTGTTTGGGTTTGTTGGCCGGTATGTGTGTGCGTATATATGTTTGTATGGGTGTTCGGTGTGTTTGTGTGTGTGTGTGTGCGTGTGTGTGTGTGTGTGTGTGTGTGTGTGTGTGTGTGTGTGTGTGTGTGTGTGTGTGTGTGTGTGTGTGTGTGTGTGTGTGTGTGTGTGTGTGTGTGTGTGTGTGTGTGTGTGTGTGGTGTGTGTGTGTGTGTGTGTGTGTGTGTGTGTGTGTGTGTGTGTGTGTGTGTGTGTGTGTGTGTGTGTGTGTGTGTGTGTGTGTGTGTGAGTGAGTGTGTGTATGTATGTCTGTGTGGGTGTAGCGTGCGTGTGTGCGTGCGTGTGAGTATGTGTGTATTCAGCTAGGGGATAGATCCTATCCAGCAGCCCTAAAGGTGTGCAGAGCTGTGAACAGATCTGGCTGGAGGGTCCTGGGGAGATGACCCCAGCCTACGTGAGTCAGTGTAGAGGAGGGCAGCAGGAGCATGTGAGGAGTCCTCTAATAGCTCAGTGTGATGGAGCAGCTCTCACGGTCCCACAGCCAGAGCGTCAGGTGACTTCATGTGTGCAGGGCGGCAGGGGGCTAGGGTTAGGGGGGGGGGGGGGGCATTTATTCCCCATTTTATTTAGGGTTTTTGATTTCACTATTTCAATCTCGGCGCGTTAAGTGGTGAAAAGCGTCATAAAACAAGATCAAACTAGTTTCAGGTGATAAAACGAAATGAACAACAAAAGAGTAGGAATATATTAGTAATGTAAGATATTAAATGTTTATTTTTACATTTTTAGTACTTTTTATCAACAGCATGGTTGTAGGTTGACATCTGGCCGGCACCTCCTGCTCTTTACCTCAGAACACCGTGACTCACCTTATATTACTGAGTTGTATAAGTGCACCACAGTACAGGTACATTCTTCTGAGCATGTGTGTTTTTTGGCCTGTGCGTGTTTGCGTGTTTTTTTTGTCTTGGCCTGTGTGTGTTTGTGTGTGTGTGTGTGTGTTTGTGTGTGTGTGCCTGTGTGCGTGTTGGCCTTTGTGTGTTTGTGTGTGTGTGTGTGTGTGTGTGTGTGTGTGTGTGTGTGTGTGTGTGTGTGTGTGTGTGTGTGTGTGTGTGTGTGTGTGTGTGTGTGTGTGTTGGCCTGTGTGTGTTTGTGTGTGTGTGTGTGTAAGTGCATTTGCAGGGTATGCGAGTGTATGCATGTGTGTGTAAATGTGTGTGTGTGTGTTTGTGTTTATGTGTGTGTGTTAGCCTGTGTGTGTGTGTGTGTGTGTGCGTGTGTGTGTGTGTGTCTGTGTGTGTGTTGGCCTTTGTGTGTTTGTGTGTGTGTGTGTGTGTGTGTGTGTGTGTGTGTGTGTTGGCCTGTGTGTGTTTGTGTGTGTGCGTGTGTGTGTCTAAGTGCATATGCAGTGTATGCCAGTGTATGCATGTGTGTATAAATGTGTGTGTGTGTGTTTGTGTTTATGTGTGTGTGTGTTAGCCTCTGTGTGTGTGTGTGTGTGTGTGTGTGTGTGTGTGTGTTTGTGTTTGTGTGTGTGTTGGCCTTTGTGTGTGTGTGTGTGTGTGTGTTTGTTTGGGTGTTGTGTGTTTCCGTGTGCGTGTGTGTGTATGTATGTGTGGGTGTTGTGTGTGTGTTGGCACGTGTGTGTGTGTATCCAATGTAAGCAAATGAAGGCAACAATATTCCATGTATGCAAAACAAGGCTGACGCACAGGAAGTGGAAACCTCTAAATCCAAACAAGTCACTGCCCCCCCCCCCCCCCCATCCACCCGGACCCCCGCCCTTTTTTCCAATTTGCATACTAATGCTGTTTGTGATTTAATCTAGAGCCAGCCAATGGCTCAGAGTCAGAGAGGGCCCTCGTCACGCCATACTCTCAATCTATCACTTCTGTGACTCTGTAGCCCAACGCTGGAAACAGAGACACAGTGTGTTTCCTCCTTCTGTCTCCTCAGTGCCTGAATGGAGGCAGATAAGATCGTCACTTGGGTGAGATCATGGCCATTGCTACACATGGCATTTTATATCATTTAACCTGGAAATCGTGTTCATGCTGGAAAAATGACAAACACCTTTGATGTCAGACTTGATGGACACAGAGCAGAGAGGAGATGCAACCGGTTGACCTATTAGAGTCCAGTGGAATGATAGTTTGTTCAGTCCCTCTCTAGATCCAGGACCTGGGAGAGGGATGGGGAGACCGCTGTGGGTGCCAATGAACCAGCTTTAACACATTCCTCAGATCCGACGGGGAAACGCTGAGAGAACACAACATGGAAAGAACATGAGATGCATAGCGTGCCGCCTTAGCCACGATGTCCCACCGCTTCCTCATCAGTTCAGATAGAACTGGGACCGCTACACCTAGAATGGTGGAGCCAGGGGGGTGGGGGAATCAAACTTGGTTGGATCTCCAATGCCAGCAGCCTAGATCTAGGATGCTGATTTTGGGCTTTGAACCCCGTACCTTTCAGGTAGGAGAAGCCTAAGCCCCATACCCTCCCTCCAATGATGTATCTGAAGTCAATGTGAGTTACTTTGGTTAAAAGCATCCAAGATCCTTGCAAGACACTTTGGTCAGATGAGATCTGCACGATGACTTCTATAAGGGTGTCCGCTGGCAAGCTTTTGGCCATCGGCTGAAGGGAAGACTTTTGCTCACGGACGTAACCTAGGGGTCCTCCAGTTCTACCATCCAGTGCTGAATCGCCTTCAGGGCATTGTTCCTGCATGTCTTCATGCCAGTGACATTCGTGGAACATTCCTGGGAAAGTTGCTGTAGTTGTTGTCTGGTTCTCGGGAAATGGCCAGAGAAACAGTTTCCATCAGTCCATTCTTATACCTATATCAATACCCTAAGCCTATCTTCCTGTATATGAAGAGAGGTACATCAGGGTATCTATCTATCTGTGAAGAGAGGTGCATCAGGCTACCTATAACTATATCTTTCTATTTCTATAAGTAGAGCGGTGCATCAGGGTTCCCATATCTATACCCATATCTATCTATCTGTATATGAAGAGAGATACATCAGGGTACCTACACCCATATCTATCTATCTGTATATGAAGAGAGATACATCAGGGTTCCTACTCCAAGATCGATCTATCTCTACGTGAAGAGAGGTACATCAGGGCAGCCAGCTTGGAAGGACGGAGAGTAAGGAGACACCCTGGATGGGATGCAGGTGAAGGGTTTGAGTAGTAAGACAGCAGGAGAGCAGGCTCAGAGCGACCTGCGGTTTGCTCTGCCAGTCACACTAGTCACACAGTCGAGACACATGAGAAGACGGCCGCACATGCTAACGTTGTTGTTTAGGCAATGGGACTGTAATGGAAAAAAGTAGCTTTAGCGTGTGACCTCAGGAATGGTTGTGTGGTAATATTTATCTTTTGAAAATATGAAGAACAAACATCTGTAAGAGAAAACGACTGGGTGGCATCACGTGTATGAAGAAATGTGAGATAAATTGCGCATGTGTGTGTGTGTGTGTGTGTGTGTGTGTGTGTGTGTGTGTGTGTGTGTGTGTGTGTGTGTGTGTGTGTGTGTGTGTGTGTGTGTGTGTGTGTGTGTGTGTGTGTGTGTGTGTGTGTGTGTGTGTGTGTGTGTGTGTGTGTGTGTGTGTGTGTGTGTGTTGTGTGTGTGTGTGTGTGTGTGTGTGTGTGTGTGTGCGTGTGTGTGTGTGTGTGTGTGTGTGTGTGAGTGAGTGAGTGAGTATGCGTGTGTGTGTGTCTCTCCGTGTGTGTGTGTGTGTGTGTGTGTGTGAGAGTGTGCGTACGAGTGTGTGTGTGTGTGTGTGAGTATGTGAGTGTGTCCGTTTGCGTGTGTGTTTCGACTGCTCGCGTTCAAAAACATGAAACAAGCCTCCACATAAGCAAAAGAAAACATCCGAGTGTGCTAACAG